>JAROYE020000031.1:600000-908404 GCA_029619315.2 Dynastes maya
ACAATTACGTGGGACTAGCGGATGCGATAGAAGAACTACAAAATTCTTCGGTGTCGTTAGTGGAATCTTTGCAAATAATGCAACATGTTCACCGACAGCTATGCGCGATAGAAGACGCAAGAAATGTTTGTTTTAGAAAGGTTTGAAGGTGTTTTAGATGTAGACTCTGATTTTGGCACATTAAGACAAATTTGTGAAGGTGCGTCAACAGAACCGTTAAGTTATTTGAAAGATTATTTTACTTATGCAAATATAACGTCACTAGATGTAGAACGTTTGTTTTCGGCATACAAAAACACTTTTTCTTCACGCCGCATTCACTTTGCCGAAACAACTTTGGAAACATATCTAATGTTACAAATATTAAATAGACATTATCCACTTTGTGATCTCACGGAGGACTCTTAAAACGGTAAGTGTTTGAGCACGTATTACATTTAATTTATTTTGTGTAAACATTTATGCGCCCGGCACTGGCTTTCAGCGCAGTTGCGTTGCTCTAATCGTAAGTCATTAGAATTATGAAATATATAGGTTTATTCCAACAGAAATCACAAACTAGTCAATGCTATTTGATTGGTTAAAAGAAAAAACCGAAACCGTTTTCCGATTTCACAGTATATGCTCCGACTAGTTTAGAATTTGTGTTGAAACGCTTACATTTTTGAAAATGATCCTCAAACATTTTCTTTTGTTAAGCGATTTTATTTTTACTTTGCTTAATGGTGCTGTAATACATTGCAATTCAATTATTTATTACCAATTTTATAATAGTCGTAATTATAAAACATAATTATTGTTATTATAAGTAAAAAATAAGTGATTCATTTTTACACACGAACTAACATTTAGTCGAACGGTATGCAGCGATTTCAAATATTTTACTATTTATACTATAAAAAAAAAACCAATATATTTAAAATTCCGTAAATACATTACAGTCATTTTCAAACACAGCAGACTCACCGTTCAGCTGATTACTTAGTTTTTAGTAAAATTCATCCAAAATGCGTGTTTTTAATCAAGTATAAGTATCAGGCAAACTATTCCAAGTAACAAATAGAACTTGCATTTTCAGGGCATTCTTTACGAGTGGTATGGGAAATTACACGTAAATCTGCGCCACCCCAGGTGAAAAATGGACCGAACGATATTCATTTTTTTCCAAAATGCAACTTTTGAACGTTTATCGGCAATTGCGCCGGTTATTTTTACCAAATTATTATTATGCGTAAAAAATTAATTTAGACTTCAAGTCCTTTCAAATGTAGAAGAAAAAGCTATTGATTTGTTTGATGTAATTAGAAAGATGTGAAAAATTAAATCGGAGCGCTCGTAAGTTTCAAGATTCAGAATTCAGTATATTTTATTTAATTCAAATATATTGAAAAATAATGAAGACCCCTTGCAACGCGTTTTAAATGTTGTCTACAAGTCAACTTTAATCAGAAGGAATCATAGACCCTACACTAGGTACGAGATCTGGGCTATAGAAGAGCCCTAAGATTTCTCTATTTCACCATTTATGCAACAAAAGTATATTTGTCTTTTTAAATTGTCCAATTTACTTTTAAGTTTCACACATTTGTTATTCCACAATTTTTTTTATTCTAGTTGAAAAACGCTTCGTAAATATCGCAAAAAAAAAGAGAAAAACTGAAATCGACTGAATTAATTTGGACTGGTCTCAATAAAAATGAATTTGCTCTTTAAATCTCTGACCAAATTCCAATTTCATATTTATTATAGGTGATTAGTGAAAGCTTAAAAAAATAGCAAAGCTTACGAGTAATTTTTAACTTTTATTTAAATTTAAAATTTTGTTTTGTTACATTACTTACGAACTTAGGGCCGCAATAATGCACTAAAAACACCTGCAGGTTGATGACACCTGGTCTAAAAGTTGAATGGAGGAAAGTCAACCATCGTGTTCAATTGAAAGGTTAGATTTAGTGGGATGATGTACATAATTACAACAGAAATATAAATAATTTTTATTTAACTTTTTATTAAAAGTATTCAGAAATTCAAGAATGTTTTTCAAGTAGCGAAACATATGACTTAAATTTTAAATAATAATTTAAAATAGTATTTTTGGTAAATAACTATAAAAACAACAAGTTTATTTACTGCAATCATTTTTTTTTTCTTGATTATCTAGGCGTTTTTATTGCAAACATTCTGAAAAAAGATGTATTCCACCAAGCGGCTTTCTGTTTGTTTTATTAACTGTACCGTATCGTTCCTCGAAGCACAGTACTGAACGGTACTAAAAGAAATATCCATTTATGGCGTGGACAAAAATCTAATAATTCTAACCTAACTTTCTATATTGAGAAATGTAAACAAAAACAAATTCCCTGTAGATAAGGCCAGTATGTAATGTAAATTAAATTTCGAGTTATAAACATAGGTATAAACCTAAACCTAACCTCAGTGAGTGTAATGCGGAGAATATCAATAGACCTGTTTTGCGCATGCGCCAACAGAACAGCACGGGACGTACCAATTTTCAGCGGGGACACGAGGGGAAGGGGGATTTAAAAAAAAAAATGTTTCGGAACTGTCCGTTCTTTTCAAATGGAACACCGTACAAACAGTTCAGTACAGTACTTTGGATCAAATAGAAAGCAACTATTATAGTTGGAATAAAATGTAATGGAACGCAGATGATGTCACCAGCAGCTTGACCTTGAGAGGGCAAATCGGCCGCATTGGGCATCCTTGTAACGTTCAGTATCCTCGGCTATTCCTATCCAAAATACGACAAAGTAATCATGGATTTTCTTTTCTCTATACACATAGTGATATTGGCTTGTGACTATTGATATACGACTACCTATGAACATGAAAATTTCACTTCACATTTATTGATCTAAATAATTTAAAATATGGCAGACTAATCAGGGTTGTATTACTTTAACGATAGCAACGTTGACTTTTGACTAATGATATATTTACTTCAGTTCAATTTATTCACCTAAACAATCCCCAGGTTATTGATCACTGACATTCACACCACCGAAATATCAAATTATCATTAGACACATTTCTTGATCCAACAGATCTCTTCACAATGTGTTTGTAATCCCTTCGTATTCCATTTTATGTATTTAAATAAAATAAAACTTCAATCATTACAATTGCAAATACATTAAAAATAAAACGTACTTTTAACCAAGTGGCAGTACCTCCTGCTATTCAATATTTTACGTAGCTTAAATTACTCAAGTTTGTAGTTAATAATAAGCATACTAAATGAAACAATACGTTTAATTTTAGATTTTATAAATTTAATACATGCATTGATGTGTAACATTTGAAATTACAAGTGAACTAATTAAGATATGTATAAAAAAGAATGTTCTTACCTGTCCTTGGCCTCGCTGTCTTAATTCAAAATTTTGCAAGCTTAGCAATTCTAATTGAATTTATATTAATTTGGGAAGAAAGTACAACTCGAATATCTTTATTTCCTTTGATATACGATTGATTGGAATGCGTCGACTACAAAAGAAATATACTTGCACATTAAATTATTACTCTATTTACAATCTAATCTGAATTATTACATGACCTAAACAAAATCCTCTCTTCCCGGGTAGGCAACAAAACTCTGATTACCAACAAAATTTTAAGAATATAATTTCATCAAATCTGATCTTTTTTTTGCAATAAACCTAACCATTATTTAAAATCTTTCAAAATGAATATAATTTTTTTATGGAATTAAAATTGTGTTACTGAAAAAATCATTTTAAAATGTTGCTTTAAATCTGATGTTTATTCATGAATCCTAACTTTAGAAAGAAATTAAAAATATTTAAATTTTAGTTGTGAAATAATTTGGAGACTTATTTATGTTTTATTTGACAAATTTTTCTGAATTTGTTTTGAATTATTTTTTGTACATTCATAATACATTCCTGTATGTGCAATTTATAATAGACGTATGGGGCAATCACAATACAAAACAACAACACAATAAATGCTTTTTATTAATAATTCAAAATTTGCTTTATTTATTTCTCAAATTTAAAGATGACACGTACAAAATACGCCAAAAAGGCAAGACCAAAATTGCAGAACAGCTGCTCAACATCTCGTTCTACCATCCACGACGTCAAAGCTGAAACTCCATCTTCTCCAATGGGGACTTACAGGTAATAAGACAATATAGAACTTACATAGCTCATAAAATTTGATCAATAATGCTGTTAAAAGATCCATGCCCTTCCAAAACCCTTCACAAAAGAATTACGCATGGCCACCACATTATATCATAAAAATCTTATTAAGAAATTACATTCTTTTGAAAGGAATAAAAGGAGGGTATTTTCTTTTATTATTGTCCGATTTTTTCCTAAATAAGACCTTTACGATATGCCCACCTCTTTTAACAGACTTTTAAGAAATTATTACACTTCCGGAATAGTATTTACTCTTTAAAGGCCTTTTTAATGCTTAATTAAGAAGTACTTCTTTGTATTACACGAAATTTATTCCGCTTTTACAACAAATTTAAATTTAAATTTGTAAAAAAAAAAAACCGATCAAGGATGATGTGAATGTAAGACGAAATCCGCATAGATTCCCCCGTCCCCTATATCTATCGAACTTAAACTAAAACTAGAGAACTATTTGCATTCGATCAAGAAAAGAACAGAGAAAAAAATACTAACCTTTTGTTTGCTTTAATTCCTTGGGTAGTAACAATCTAGTATTAATTTTTTTTTTGTTATATAGGAAATTGAAAAAATTCAAATTCCACTTCAAAATTCATTTATTAAAAACTATAATTATGTTCGTTTGATGAATTTATTGTTATTAACACTAATTTGCACAAATTCTCAATTACCTTTTCATTAATATTTCTTCTTGTGATAATACGTTGCAAAATTATTGAACATAATATCAAGAAGCATTCAATCTTTATGTCTGAAATTCAGCACAAAGATCCAAGTGTCACTGTTAAATTTTTTGTTGCATTATTATTATTTTCATTACTTTGTTATTACGACACACAAGATTTAAGCCATGTAATTTTTAATATAAAAAATATTAAAAAAAATCGCAGCACAATCTATTAATTCTTCTCTAATTATCCCCTCTTTTTTAACACCACTACCACCCTCCTTCCCTTTCCAAAAACTTGATCATTTTTGCAAAAACATAAAGCTATATTTTTACAATAATAATGATCAAAATAAAATAATATACACATAACATACGTAGCAAAGTGATAATTATCACATTGCAAAATGAAATAAAATCATTGAAAACAAACAAATTTGTTTGTTTTCTTTTAAATTATTCTTGTACAAAAAGTACAAGAAATATACAACATAATCATATATGGAAAGACAATAATATGCCATTCCAAAATACAAAAACAAAACAATAAATACATATACATAAATATCAATCAAATATTATCAAAATTGTAAAATATATTCAATAACTATTGAACTATGTATTCATAAATCAAAATCAAAACTGAAATAATATTAAGATGTAAAGAATAAATAAATCTGGACGAAATATGGTATTTTTAGTATGAATTTAAGAGTAATATTTCAGTTTTGATTATTCATCAACATGACTAGATGATTATATGCACTCCTCATTTTCTGAACAATTTCTAATAAGATTTCTGAAGAAGCCAACAACTTGATTATTGAAATATTTTCCGCCAAATCATTTAAACAGCATCATCTAGCCAAAATGAAAGGAAAATCTGTTGGAGGCAAAGAAAAAGTCTACTCACGGTGTGTCTGTGCTCCCTTTGCCAAGTCCGGAGGGTCCTGGTTGGTCAGTATCATCGCCAACGGCCACGTATTTCTCGGGTTCCGGGTCATCAGCGTTATCATCACCGTCGCTTTCACTTTCTTCTTCAGTCTGAAACAATTGAGAAGAAATAAACATAGCAAACATAAACAAAAACAAAGGATTTATCCCAGATCTCCGTTGACGATCGTTTATTAAAGCCGGCTTCTCACAAACCCATAATCGAACCCCAATCAAATTTTGGCAGCTCTAGATAGTAATATCCTAGAATTTATCACAACTTTATGGAATGTGGAACTATGAACGTCTTGGTGTGTATCTTAATTCCTAATACTCTTTTAGGGATCCCAAATCTCTCATGTTAATAGGTTACTATTCCTACCTACGTTATTATTAGCCCTATGAAATCGAAGAAGATGAAAACTTGGTCCCCACTGTGAAACATGGAGGAGGTAGTGTTATGGTATGGAGGACAACGGTGGCGAGAGGTTGGAAATGTGACTTTTATTGAAGGTAATACGGATCAATAGATCTGCATATATTGCGCAATCTGTTACCATCTGTAGAAAATTCGAGCCTAGGAAATCAATAGATTTTTCAACACAACGGTGACCCAAAAGACACGGCGTTTATTATCAAAGAATGGTTAGCACAAAATGTTTCCAAACAATTGCATACACTACTCCAGTCGTCGAATTTAAATGCCATTTGACTCATTTGGGATGAATTAGAAAGAATTTTTGCAGGATACACTTAAAAATGCATGGAATGAAATAACATCCGATTAACAGAATGCTTGGTTAATGACAATGCCCAGAAGAGTGCAGGCAATTATTGACGCTGGTAAGATATGTATTCATTTTCGTTTTAATTTAATTTAATCATTTGTATTTATCCATATGTGTATGTAAACTTTTTTTTATAAATTATTTTTTGAAAATAAAAGTGTTTTAAATATAATTTTCTTTCCTTCAATTTAATTTACATTATCACTAAAGAGACATAATATATAAGATAGACATTAATTTCATTTTTAATTTGAGATTTAGCAAAAGATTTCTTGGTGTATGTAGACTTTTGTGACTAACTGTACATGTACCTTTAATAGGAATCGAAAGCCAGAAACTATATTCAAAATTTGGAAAAATATACGTATTCCACTAAAACAAAAATAGAAATTTTACTTTTTTGTAAAAATGTGTTGTTCAATTGTTTTTCTATTAAGTGCATATTAACCAGCAGTAAAAACACTACTAGTTTACTAATTTAACCTACTTCATAGGACCAATAATAGTGGAGGTAGCAATAGCGGCCCGTTAATTTAAATCAGCCTGTATATTCAAGAAGTGTTTTGATAATTGGTCCTTATAATACTTGAAAAGTTAGATCTATGGGAAAAAAAACAAAAAAATCGTGAATTTAAAACTGGAACTTAGAAGAAGATATTAAAATTAGTTCTCCATGTTTAACACACAAGGGTGTATTTTTGTTGTAGCAGTAGAAGTTTTATTTCTCAATAAAATTAATGAAATAAATTAAATTGGAACATCGCAGTGTTATAAATTTCCTGACATGGAGAAAATGCATTTATCTTATTTTCAAGTTAAATGTTGATTCAAACACTTTGGATGAGGTGGGGTATCAATTGCTAATAAGCCAAAGTTCGGATGAACACGTGAAAGCTGTAACTAGAAATATGATGACAAAATTCGAAAATTTGCATCTGCAGTCTCCATTATTGACAACGAAATCTGTACTTATGTCTAAAACAATTGTCTTAAAAATTTTGCATGAACTTGTGCCAAAACTGTTGGGAAAAGACTCAAGCAGGAATCCATGCAATGCATTCATTCATAACAGATTTTCCACATCAATCAAAACCTAAACACAATTCACTGGAAAGAAAAAACTTATGGCAACAGTTTTCTGAGATTCTGAAGGGATCTACTATAAACGGGATAATTCAAAATTTAAAAGCTGATTTGGAGAATACATGATAAGGCTTTTATTCTCGGCTTCCGATTTCATTTGATTGCATTAGATTTCCAAAAGAAATAAACATAATTAAAACAAATAAATAAAATTCTTGCAGTTTTCGCAGTTTGAAATCGTAATCTAATACCAGCCGACAAAATGACGTTATAACAATTTTTAAATCCTGTATTTTGAATATTCATTTCCCCAAATGCAATTGACATCACAAATAGATTAGAAAAAAGTACATAGCTGAGAGAATATCAAGTTGAATTGAACCAAATGGAATAGAAAAGCATTAGCGTTATGTGAAGATCTGGAGATTTTATGGTAGAAGGGTGTCAAAGCTTATCAAAAACAATGATAAGTAAAGTGGCCAGATTTTGAAAATCAAAGATGGGCGTTACCAGGAGGTAAACAGGAGACAAGATTTTTTGGTCAAATGAAATGAGTTATTTAAGAATTTGAAGACTAAATAGTCTTCAAATTCAAGAGAATCCAAAGAGATAGAAAGCACTAGTAAATAGATTCCCAAAGATCTCTCAATAAATGAATATCAACGACATCAATGAAGAAAATTCTAATTAAGATTGTTTAATTTTGCACTTGCACAATGTATAGTAGGAATATTGCAGATGATGAATAAGTATGAAAAGAATGGGTGTATTTGGGCTATCAGACAGTTTATGATAAAAAATTAACATCTATATTTCAATTTAGACGGTTCGAAATGAAAAAATAAACCAATATTATACATAGTGGTCTAAATTAACGGGCCAATATTGTTCCATCCATTATTATTGGTCCTACGAAATCTGTGAAATTGGCAAGTTAGTTATGGTTTTACTGCTGGTTAATATGCAGTTAAAAGAAAAAGCAATTGAATAACGCATTCTTACAAATGAAAATCAACGCCTACATTACAAAACACCCTGTATATTTTTCAAGGTTTTGAAAAATAACACAGGCCTGCGATGGTTATGTTTTTCAACTTTTGATGATTGGTTCCTATGTATTTTTTGCACTGAAAATGACCTTACTTTTTTTCCATCACGTCAGAATTTTTTGCAAATGACAATTTTCAAAATATGTAATATGTCGAAAAATATCGAAAATATGAGTCTTAATGGCAGACTTAAAATGTTTTTTTTCTTATAAAATTTATAATTTTTTAGCTTATACTATGCAATATTATAGCTAAGCAGCTGAAGGGTCTGATGACGGGGGCAGGGGGTCCATTGACCCCTAAAAATTTAATGAAAACCGCCACAAAATTAGCCTATTTTATTACGTTTTCCATTTATTTATTTTTATTATTGCTTAGTTCATAAGTGGGATCGACATGTAACACTGAGAGTGCTGCTATCAGCCGGTTTATTATGAAAACGCAACATTTTCATCATAAACCGGCAGATAGCAGCACTATTTACATTAAACGTGTCGTAAATCTCAACAGTCAGTGCTGTCGCGACCGTTAGCTTATTCGTACGTGTCCTCCGCGATCAGAAGTGTTTTTTTTTGTCGGCGGATATACGCTAAAAAGCAAACATACAGTTTTCTAAATGGCTCCAAGAGTCTGTAAAAAATCCCCAGATTAATTTTGTGACATTTGTGGTGAGTTAATGATGGAAAGGCAAAAAAGAAATATAACAACTTTCGTTCGGCAAGTTTATCTTGCGTATTTCGGTGTAAAAGTAGGAGATAATCAAGACAACACTTGGGCACCCCACTATGTTTGCTATACGTGTGTTGAAGGGCTTAGACGGTGGTCAAAGGGTGGGCAATCTGCTTCCAAATTTGGAGTTTCGATGGTATGCCGAGAGCCACAAAATCAATAGCGATGATTGTTACTTTTGTTCAACCGGTATTCATGGTTTCAATTTAAAGAATAAAAAGAAAATTGTCTATCCAAATTTGCCATCGGCTTTACGTCCTGTCTCTCATGGTCCAGACGTACCAGTGCCTACTCCACCATAAAATTTACCTGAAGTAGATGGTTCGGAAAGTGATTCAAGTGAAGAGAAACCGAAGATAATACAGAGGAGTACAAACCTGGCAAATCTGCACCACAACCTTTTTCACAGTCTGAACTAAACGATTTGATTCCCGACTTACATCTGACCAAAGAGGCTTCAGAATTAAAAATTAAATTAAGTATATATGTAATAAAATAGAAATTTAGGCTAATTTTGTGGCGGTTTTTATCAAATTTTTGAGGGTCAATGGACTCCCTGCCACCCTAATCAGACCCTTGAACTGCTTAGCTATAATATTGCATAGAATAAGCCAAAAAATAATACATTTTATAAGAAAAAAAAAACATTTTAAGTCTGTCATTAAGTCTCATATTTCCGATATTTTTCGACATATTACAAATTTTGAAAATTGTCATTTGCAAAAAATTCTGACATGATGGAAAAAAGTAAGGTCATTTTCGGATTCAGCGCAAAAAAAATACATAGGAATCAATCATCAAAAGTTGAAAAACATTACACAACCAAAAAAAAATGCAGGCCTGTGTAATTCAATAATATATTTTTACCTTTTATTGACGTCCTGATGTCCACTGCGACAACCTGGCTTACCGGGGCAGTAGTATTTTGTCGCAGCGGACATCAGGACGCCAATAAAAGGTAAGAATATATTATTTTCTAATAATACTGTATCTCACGTACCTACTTTTGCGCGATACGCCTCTGACGTTGCACTCGTTTGACGAACCTTACACATTACATACATACATTTGGTGAGTTTCCCACCAAACACAACATCCAAGCTCAAGGTAGAAATACCAGGTAGAAATACAAACCAGGTTCTGCCAGGTAGAAATACATACAAAAGAGTTACGTGTGTAATTTGCGTAGAGAGTAATGATGAATTCAATGCTTGAACTGCAGGCTTGTGCAGATATCCCTGAGTTCTGAGAATTATATACATATATATTATGAGATCATTGTAAACTATATTGAAGTCCGATGTTCAGGTATATGCATATTTTAAAGATGTCAGGTGCGAGGAGCCACTTTAAAATAACATAAAAACACAGACCAACATTTGATGTGAATTTTATAATGCTATATGTTCTTTAAAACATAGGAAAAGAACATATAGCTTATTACCGCTATGGAAGGATTGAATAGACAAGTGTAACACAAGACATAAATGAAACCGGGCATAATATTCAAATAGAAATCATTTATATGAAAAAGACAATGTTCCATGTCATTGAGCGCAATCTAAGAAATTTGCCGTTACTAGATTGGCCTCGAAATTCTCCGGAAAAAATAATTTAAAATATTAAGGAAGTGTGGGAAAACAGCGATAAAATAAAATTGGTAATACAGAAGTCAATAAGAGACAAGACCAAAAAAATAGCTGCTGTTATTACATCAAAAGGAGGTTATACTAAGTAGTAAGCAATCTACAGGTATTTCCATTTGTTTTAATAGTTATTCAAAAAATAGTACAAACATTTGTTTTCTATTTGTTTTATATTTCCAGAATTACCATAATTTCCTACTGGTCCTAATTTAAGAGCCAATGACTGTATATAGAGGAAAGTATTGATCTAAGGGACAAAACATTATATTTTGTATTATTCCGTAAAGTTTTAATTCTTTCTTCTACACCCAGCGAAGTTTCTATAGTTCCACATAATTTTGCAGTTCCCATATAAATACTTTCTATAGTTCCAGAGTCAGATAAATCTAGTGTGAAGTCAGACATTGTCTTCCAGTACAAGAAAACATCTTAAAAAGTTCATACATACTGGTTACAATTTTAAAAAAGCGGCTAATTCCTAGGGCAAAGATCACACCAAGGGGGGAAACTAAAAACTAACCCAAAGACAGTGCTCATCAATATTTGGGCTAGCCTTTTCTAGTAATGTAACCATGCAACAAATAAAATCTACTTTAAATTTACCAGTAACTAAGACACATGTACAACAAATTTTATCTGGCAGTAAAAGTTTTTGATGGCTAAAAAAGGTTTTAAAAACATCCGTAAAGGACAAACAAAAAAGCGAGATTAAAAAGAACGTCATATTTTCCGACGAGAAGATATTTAATTTGGACAGTACTGATGGTTTGAAATATTATTGACACGATTTGAAGAACGCTGAAGTTGTAACGAGTAAAAATTTTGGTGGCGGTAGTGTTATGGTTTAGGCGGCTTCTACCAATAACAAAAAAAAAACCTATATGTTTTATTTCTTACGAAACGAATTCTGAATCTTGGAAAAAGTTGTAACAGACTTTAATGAACAAATGTCGCAAGACTGGATATTTCAGCAAACGAACAAAGGAGTGATTTCATCAAAAGGAAATCCTGCGATTACAATGGCCAGTTCCCTCAGCCGACCTGAATCTCTGGGGAGTATTGCCAAAAATAGTATAATAAAACACCAAGGAATATGGCGGTCGTTGGGAACTTGGGATGACGACCAAAGCTTTAGAAAAATGTCAGTCTTTTAAATTTCACCAATATTTCGAAGTACATGTTAGGAGCTCCTAACATATACTACATTGAATCCCAAAATTCACAAATCTGGCTATCTATTTTAACCCGTTTATGACCCTAATGAAGCTTTAAAAATAAAAGCAAAATAGTGAAATTAAAAATGGTATATGCCAATAATAAACAATACAATAGCGTCAAAGAACTGAAATCTGCGATAACGAGGTGTTAACATGAGATTCCTATTTTGCTGTTTTAAATTATCGTTATTGTAAATATTTTCTATAAAAAGTGTTATCAATTTTTCATCTATTTTCTCCTGTGTTTGCTTTTCTTTGTAGTTTAGTACTAACTTCAATGCATAATATACTAAAAATATTAACAGAACCAAATATTAAATTTTTGTAAAAATGCTACGGTGATAATTAAAATATTATTCCCCTGTATGTATTTGGATTTTCTCAAAATTTATTCCGTTCATCCGGAGATTACGAAGAAAAATAGCAAAATATACAAAAAAATAATGAAGAAACAGATACAATATTCCCTCAGATCTCATAATCTTTGCGCACAGAGAGCCACAAATCGAACTATAGTAAATTACAGCATTACACAGTAACCAGATAAACTGATACAGTTCGATCACCTCTAGCGTTCAAGATTCTCATCATTGGGAAGTTTTCAAACCAAAAAGGCATTTAAATGAAATTGTGATAAAAAAAATGAGATGTATTTAAAACAAACGTACCTTGGTTACAGTCATTTCCATCATAGAATCTCCAGCATCGTTATCGTCACTGGAATCTATCGCCTCAGGTGGTATAGGCTTCGTGGCTTGCCGCCTTCGTCTTGGTCTTTTGGCTATCGGTTCGTCGGAATTCACAGATGTATTCGATGCGACTCCATCTGTGTTCGAACCCTAAATGAATCACCATTAAAAATAACAATTCCCCCGATTAAACTTTATATTAAATTACTCACCTGAGATTCTTTAAATGGAAAATCCGATTGATACTGTAATTGTTGCTGCTGTAGAATGTAACTCTGTGCTTCGCTTGATAGTTCCGGGGTTTCGTTTGTACTTTCGACAGGTTCGAGTTTCTCCTGTTTAACGGTTGCTTGCGGTTGCGTTGTTAATTCACCTGCTACGTTCTTCGAATCCATTTTAGCTTGCTCGATCCAGGACAGTAGTTGCTTTTCCGCGTTAGCGGTCGTATTGTAAAATTGGTAAAGTAATTCTAGCTTGTACAGGCAACCATCACAAATTTTTTTGGGTAATTTGTCTTCTTTTGAAACCTGTATGTGAAATAGAAAAGATAAATATTATTTATATTATATATACTGAAATGTAAATACTTGGGATTTTCAAAGATATTCCGGTATAAACATTTAAATAAACCCGATAGATTGGGACTGTTGTACTTATTATATGCATATATTATCGTTAAGGATTTAATTCATAAGTACCTGGAAAGGTCGGATTAGGAAAAATCACCGTAGGGTGCAGGAATTATCGTAAATTTATCCGCTTCTACTTTGGTTAACTGGCGATTATTCGATGGAAATGCGTAAATAAGGTGTGACGAATATAAAAGCGTAAAACATAATCAAAATGGCGGGCGACGCTTTCCTTACCTTGACCGGCAAACAAGCCGTGATTTTCAAGCATATCTGCCTAATATCGCCCTGTTCGTCGAAAATCGGTACGTTCACTTGTTCTTTGACCAGACACAATCGACACAATTGCATAATTTCCATTATGCTTACCATTGCCGCGTTAATTTTTTTGGGAAATTCATTGAAACAATCCGCCGAACGTTAGCCGACCACATAAGAAATCGATGCGATAGAAGAAAGCGGAAACGGAATGTAGCGACATCTACGACCGGGTCCGATTCGACCAATAGGCGAAGCTTAATAACGATTCACGGTGACCGAACTCGGTTTTGAAAAAAATAAATGGAAAAAATGCAACAAAATCATTAATCCTGTATGACACCATTCATTTAAATTCATTCATTCATTTAAATTCTCGAATTAAAACGTGCATTTGCCAATTTTCTGTATGCAAATAAAAAGTGTGATGTTAGTAACAGTTTGGATATTTGTGTATACTGTAAGAGCGAGCATATTATGATCAGCCAGCATAATCGGCATTTTTCGGAAATGCGATAGCAAAGTCGTGTTTTACACGTGTACGTGAACGAATATGTCGTTTATAACGTGAGCAAGGTGTTGGGGTGTGCAGGGAAATTACAATCTTATATAAATTTGTTTTTTAGAATGATTCAGATACGAATTATTAATAGAATTGTAATTTTTTAAATTTCGCGGATGATTTAAGTTAGTTGGCGAATATGTCAACTCTAAAAAAAAAATGAAAAAAAGGTAAAGTTGTAAGAGTGTTTAAAATTGGCAAATTGGTAAAAAAAAGCAACTTTTTCCTTTGACATTTCCTGCGAATTTGAAAAATAATGGCTTATTTTGAAATTTGGCAGTTAAGTGATTGTTCGTCTTCATACACCCTGGCATAATTTTTTAAGTACAAACAAATGATAATGACAAAATCTGCCTATATTGATTAATAAAAAAAATGTCTCAATTGGCATGAGAATTAGGCCAAATGCTATGTTGGATGAATTATTTTTATCCAAGTAAAAGAATGAATAAGTACAATTTAATTCAACAATATTCCAAAATAATTTTTAAATTTATCAGGTTAATGTTTTTCAAAATACATTTTCCTTAGATACTTTCGACAACCAAAAACATTATTTTCTTAAAGGACTAAATGTTGTGGAAGCTGTTTCGACAACCAGTATTGCAATTTTTATATTTTCAACCGTCTTCAAAAATTTTAGTAACAGAAACCTAAACCAATTTTAGTGAAATTCATTATAATATAGTAAAATATTGCAAAAAAGAAAAATTGGCAGCAATATTATTAAGCTATAAAAATTATATCAAGATTTTTACACAGTGAAACACTAATTTGGTTCATTTACAAAATGAATTTGATAAATTTCTAAGTAATTGTAGAAAAATCTGATAATTGATAATAAAATCTGAATTGAATAATAATTTATAAAATGCCGGTGTAAATAAACAACACTAACCACAAATTGAGACAAAAAAATGCTAAAATTACATGTTAAACATTCTTTCAAATTCGCGAGTATTTTAAGTTAATATGTTGGTGAAACAAGCAAATATCGTTCATATACACTCACAGACAAAAATATTGCATGTTATTTTTTTTTTTACTTTTGTGATTTCTATTGCTAAATCTTTAACACTGGAGTGTTCTACGTATTTAACAATTTGTTACAAAAAAAGAGAATATTTTAATATGAGTGAATAAGAGATAATGATAAAACGTTATAAATTAGCATAATGTGCCTTGGAGACCAAAACACTGATTTGATCTCCAGTCCATGTAGTCAGAATGACATTTCCAGAGCTTTAATGCACAAGTGTGTAGTTTCGGTTAACGAGATGCCTCATTGAAGTGTTGTGTTAAAATTGTTTGTTTAGCCAAGGAAGGGTACAGACAAGAAGATATTGCACGGAGATTAAATATCCATCAATCGACTGTCTCTCGTATAGTAAAACGACACAATGAGACTGGAGAATACAAAAGGCGTCGTGGTCAAGGACGTAAAAGATGTACAACGCCAAGAGATGACCAATATTTAAGACTTCAATCTTTACGAAATCGCGCAGTTACAGCACCGCATCTTAGAAATGAATTATTGAATACGAGACAAGTCTATCAAAACAGTAATGAGGAGACTTAAGGAGGTCGGCTGAAATCCAAAACGTCCTGCCAGAATTCCTCGGCTTCTCTCACGTCACAAAATTCGACTTCTAGAATTTGCAAGAGCTCATGCTAACTGGAATAAACATCAATGGGGAAAGATTCTTTTTACAGACGAAACAAGAATACAATTATGGAAGCCTGATGGACGTAGTCGTGTAAACAGAAAATCAGGAGAATGTTTCGCAGAATGTAATCTTGCACAAAATCTTGCTTGGTGCTTTGGTGGCGGTTCCATTATGCTATGGGGCGGCATTAATTGGGAGAGTCGCATAGAACTCATTGATGTAAATTTAAGAATGAATGCTGACTGGTACATACACAACATCCTTGAAGAACATGTTTTACCTTATGCGGACTTTATGCCCGAGCCTATGCCGCGAGGACAGTAATCTAGTACCTTGAGGATGTCGGGGTTGCGGCGCTTGAGTGGCCAGCAAATAGTCCTGACGCAAATCCTATAAAACATCTATGGGACATTCTAAAAAGAAATATACGAGCACGAAATCCAGCTCCTAATTCAATTGTAGAATTAAGTATTGCTGCACTGCAAGAATGGAATCGAATTCTGCAAGAAATCATCAAAGATCTTTTACGCAGCATGATTAGGATGCAGGATATCGTTAAAGCAAGAGGAGGAAGTACTAAATATTAAAATGTTATTATGTTGCGTTGTTATTATGTTTATGGATAATTAATGTTGCTTTTTCCAATTAAACGTTTTTGGTCAAAAACAGATTGTGTTAATAATTCCTCCATGAATTTGCTATAAATCCTCCCTATGTAATTTATTTCATTATCAATAACGTAAAACACTCCGGTGTGCAAGATTTAGCAACAAAAATCACAAAAGTTTTAAAGAGAAAAACAATAAAGGCCGAAAATAAAATATGCAATATTTTTGTCTGTGAGTGTGTTTAATAAATCATTAAACAGGATTAAAAGGTTTAAAAAGCCATAATAAAAATATATATATTGAAAATATCGTTATAGCATCAAAAAAAGAAAGCATAATTTCCAAGATTACCAACCTGAATGTCACGTGAATTTAAAAAATGTCACTTGGAACATGTGTATGTTTTTCTGCATATTTCTAATTGTATAACAATGAGGGCGTAGTGAAATTGTCCGAAATAATGGTTATAGATTTAAAAAAACATTTACTGTTACTGTTTACTAATAAGTAAAATTATACAGGTTATAAATATATATGTTTTGACACTTTACTACGAACATAACTATTTCATCTTTTAAATAAAATTCAATTGGAAAATAAACGTATTCAAACAGTGTATTTCACTTATACCACAACCAAATATAAAATTGTTCGACCGAGATGCAACCGAGTTCGGTTCTAGAAATCGCCTTAGATCAAATCATAATATAAACATCACAAAAGTATGACTAAAATGTAATCGACGTGTCGATTTACAAAGTGTATCCTTTTTTAATGCATTACACTAGCGTTACGGAGCAAAATTATATTACTTAAGAATATACCAGTCTAACAAATTCAAAGACCGTTTCTCAAAAACTGTATTTTCGGTATATTCGCGAAATTTTTTTACTTGTAAAAAGTTGCAAACGTGCATTTAAAAGGCCGATTTTTATCTGTACGTGAGATTGTGCAATTGTAATTTAATAAACTCGATTTATACGTATAAAGCAACGCCCTATTCTCCTATTATCGATAACAATTCTTCCTCAAACGTGTCTTTTTGACGGAGAACTAAACGCATTTTTCGGTGAATTTCGAGAAAAGAAAAATATCCGACTTACCTGGAATGAATTTGGCCATTGAGCCTCACATCTACACCGAGCATACTTGTTATTGCGCTTCTCGACGATTTAATTATTACAAAATTACGCGTGACATGAAGTTCTACACGATTGTAACAATATAACGTATGCTTCTACGCTTAACAGTTATAGTATATTATATTTATAACAGTGATCACAGGGTTTTTTTCGAGCACAACAACCTTGAAAATCTTGCTATTTATGCGTTATTTTATAAACTATGGAAGTTCAGATATAAGGAAGAAGACGGTTGTTTTATCTACGAATTAGTGGATCTAACGTAGAATTTACAAGAAAATGTACCTAAATATAAAAAAAGACTCTTTCTTATAAATAAAATAATAACAAAAACCGAGGGAAAAAACTGAAGCTATAAATGTCATAAAGTATATACAGCCTTGGCCAATAACACGGAGTTAAACTTTGAAAAACTTGAAACTATTAAAATAAACGAGAATAATCTAAAAAGTTTCAAGCCTCAACATGAAAATGGCGCTACTCGTCAAAAATATTCTGGTAATATAATTGCGCATGCGTTGAAAGATACTTTTGAAACTTTCAGCCATTTCGGAGTATTAAAACTTACCGAACGACACAAGGTTGTTATCCGTATTTTTACATGCCATTTTCCGCAGGAAATTTACTCTAAATCTCAAAAATTACAACTGTTCCAAAGGGAGTCTGCGGTACAATTACTTTTTGAGTCACAGAAAAACTATCATAGCTGCGTTATTTAGAAACCGCATCATTAGGGAATGTAAATTATTTTGGAACATACGCCAAGAATTATCCAACGTCAATTGAGTTTTATGTAATATTAGAACATGAACAAAAACTAAAGACTGAATTGGAAGTAATTAATTCAAGAACAGACTTTACGAATGTAGTGAGTGGTCCAAACACGCTTTCTTAGCTATCTGAAAACGGTTTGTGATACATTCAGCAACCGTGAAATTATTAAAAATTATTAGAATGCTATACCCAGTGGCGTAACTACCAAATTTGGGCCCCCACGCAAGATCTTTCAAAGATTTACTTTATCATAGCAGGAGTAAAAACATAGATCGAAAGGCCCTTTGGACCCCCTTGCGTCTAGAGCCCCTACGCATTGCGTGGGTGTAGCTACGCCACTGGCTATACCTACCATTGTTTTCCATTCCAAATTTGTTTAATTCCGTGCTTTACCTCTAGCACTTTTCCGATTTTCCAAATTTCATACATCAATTACTTGGAAATAGTTAGAGGTAGCGGAAAATGGAAGCAACTGCAGTAATCAGCGGGTGAAGAGCTACCATATAGTAAGTGCTTGTTAGATGAAATCCAACAAACTTTATTTTAAACGTAAAAAAATGGTAGGTTTAAATTTTGGTAAATGTTGAATCTCATACACGTGGAAAGAATGCTTAATAACAATGACCAAAAAATAAATGCTAATATAGCTCATGGTATTGGTGGAATCATTCCCGGCAAAAACAATGTAGCAGAGAAAATAGCGCTAACACATGGACATGTTTCTGCCTACTCGGCGTCATCAGCATGGTTCTGAGCACTATCTCCTGCCGCTCCGTATAGATGTCGCTGTGCCTAGACACAACTCCCCCTTGCGTTTGGCAGCCCAGGAGCTGCCCGATAGGTAGTGGACATCTACACTCCGGTTTGTCTTGCTACCTTCTGGGACAGCGTGACTGTGTTTCTTGGCGATAGGTGTCGCCGAGAGACATATTCAGTGCTGCTTTGGAGATTAGCAGCATAAACTGAGAGGCAAATGCAATGATAGTGACAGGAGATAGTGCTGAAAACCATGCTGATGATGCCGAGTAGGCAGAAACATGTCCATGTGTTAGCGCTATTTTCTCTGCTACATTGTTTTTGCCAGGAATGATTCCACCAATACCATGAGCTATATTAGCATTTATTTTTTGGTCGTTGAATCTCATTTAAAAACACTAGAATATCACTTTATAAAGCTTTTGACGACCGTTTTGCGGCAAAAATAAAATCTCATTTGCAATTTGCATGAACATTTCCACTATTTTTAACCAAAATTAGAAGAGATAAAGGAATTTTACCAATTGCAATTAAATCAATAGAAGTTTCTTCATCCAATAATATCCATTTAATCAAACCAAACTTGATAACTCGATAGAAGGCAGGAGAAACAAATCAAACAAAGGCGAATTTAAAAATAAATATTTAATCAACAATGTTGAAAATATCTCATAATAAACCATGATTGGAAGTGTATATAACAATTTGTACATTGATAAAAAAAATACATTATATAAAAAGATTTCAATTTATAGGCACTCTTCGTAATGCAGCAATAGCTATATGAGCAAGAACTATATAAAATAGTTTTAAAATTATGACACACAATATGTGCATCATTAAGGTTACCTAATATGAAAAATAAAATATAAAGTTGTCATTCCGTTTCAAGCTTTCCAAATCCTAAACAAAATACATTCATCCAGACATTTCTTTGGCTCTCGCAATCAGTTCCCTGGAAATAATGACACGCTGGATCTGCGACGTGCCTTCGTAAATCTGATAGATCTTCGCGTCCCTCATTAATTTCTCCACCGGATATTCGCTGTTGAAGCCGTTTCCGCCGAATATCTGCACAGCATCCGTAGCGTTCTTGTTGGCCAAATCGGCGGCAAAGCATTTAGCGATTGAGGATTGTAAGGTGTTCTTGAATCCGTTGTCGGTTTGCCAAGCGGCTTTCATCCAAGCCATTCTGGCTGCTTCCACACCAATTGCCATGTCTGCCAACATGAAGGCGACGGCTTGATGACCAGCGATTGGTATGCCGAATGTTCTCCTTTCCAAGGAGTACTTGAGGGCTTCGTCCAGGCAACGTTGAGCTAATCCCGTGGCGCCAGCTGCCACCTGTTATGGTTAAAATAAATAAAATTAGTACATCACAATGTTAGGAATTATTGTTGGTAATAATGACGTGTGTTTAATATTTATTTGTATGTTGCAACATGAACTCGTCAAAAATATTCTGGTAATATAATTACGCATGCATTAAAAGATACTTTTGAACATTTCATCCATGTTGGACGCTCAGTTGTTGTTTACCAGTCTTTTGTGTCAGTCGATGTTAGTGTTTCTGTAAAAACGGAAAAAATCGAATATGGAGCCGTCATTTCAAAGGCAATACGCCGACCCAAATTAAAGCAGAGATGGCCGCTGCTTACGAGGACTCTGCACCATCATTTGCCGCAATTAAATTTTGGGCAGCTAAATTTCAATGAGGTCGTACCAGCTTGGTTGACGATGAACGTTCGGGACGGCCAAAAACTGCAACCACTACCGATAACATCGGAAAAGTTCGCCAGATAGTGCTGAACGTCCGTCGAATTAAGATTAGAGAGATAGTAGAAGTTGTGGGCATCTCGACAGGACGTGTTTGACATCTATTGATTGAAGATTTTGGCAAGAAGAAGCCACTCGTGCGTTGGGCGCCAACATGCATTCAATTAAACATTACCAAAGTCCGGTTGGAGCAGTTTAAGCGAAATAAGACAGACTTTTGGCGTCGATTAATAACTGTAGATGAAACTTGAATATACCAATACACTCCTGAAACCAAGGCACAGTCGAAAAGGTGGACTACGAAGGGTGAATCGGCTCCGAAAAAGGCGAACACTGTTCCATCGGGGGAGAAAGTAATGACGACTATTTCTTGAGATGGTCATGGAGTTGTATTAATGAACTATCTTTAAAAAGGAAAAGCAATAACGGGGACACACTACGTATTGACCAGCTGAAAGAAGAAGTTGCGAAAAAATGTCCAATTAAAAAAAAAAAAAAAGTTTTGTTCCACCAAGACAAGGCACCGTCTCACACTCCAGTGGTCGTCATGGCAAAAATTCACAAATTAAGGCTCGAATTGATAGATTACCCACGCTATTCACCAGATCTAGCCCCTAGCGACTTTTTTCTGTTCCCTAGGCTCAAAATTTCGCTCGGAGGACAGAAATTTCCATCGAATGAGGAGGCCATTACATTTGTAAACGCCTATTTTGCAGAACAAGATGCCAACTGCTATTTGAACATATTAAAGAGATGGGAACATCGCTGAGAAAAGTGTGTAGACTTACAAAGGAGACTATGTTGAGAAATAAAACAAATTTGACAAGAAAAAATACTTGTTTCTATGTTAAGCTGGACGTTTTTCAGACTACTCTCGTGTATTACAATTATACATATCTGTGTTATAAAATTTTGTATAATCACTCCTACAAAACATTTGCACATTATTGTACTATGTGTTTTATTTAGAAAACGATAAAAGTTGGCATTTATTATAAAATACTATTGAATCTTATAAGTTAACAACGTCGTTTTCCTTGTTTTTTCTGCATTATCGTTAGCATTATAAATCAATCAGTTCTACAATTAAGATAATGTTAAGCTTTGTTAGATCTAGGAGCTTTTCCATACCAATGAAATTTAAGCAACCCGCCTTTTGAGTTGGTCAAAATCTCCTTAGATGGCATTTTTGAGGATGTTATTACAGTTATTACATTTTCTATGGTTGTGATGCAGCACCTGTGGATCAACCACTTTAAGGTTATGCTTTCCGCCTTTGTAAATCCAAATAAAGTACTTACTGGTGGCCGCGTTTTATCAAACGTCATCATGGCAATCTTAAATCCAGCGCCTTCTCCGATCAAGACGTTTTCTTCCGGAACCCGAACGTCTTCGAACGTGATTCCTCTGGTATCGGAAGCTTTTTGTCCCATGTTGATCTCCTATACAATAGAAATGAAACGATTTTAACTTTTTGGGTTTTTGAAATTTTAGGTTATGATATAAAATTACTTTGCGGCCTGGAGTAAGTCCAGGGGTGTCGCGTTCAACTATGAATCCGGTGAAGGCTTTGCTGGCCGGAGCTTTTGGATCCGAGCTGGTACGGGCTAAGACAAAATACCTAAAACAGTTACAGTGTGGGTGGGTTTTTGTAATGATAATTTGTAATTTGTATCTATCATATTTTAATCACCATTTGTTGTTTTTACAAGGTACACATACGAAAAGAGAAAAAACCATTTTTTGGGCTAATGTCTAACTGGAAAGGATCTTTAAAGAATTGGCAACACTGTGATGTATTAATTGTTATTGCACGTTTCTTAAGTTCAATAAATAATACGTAAAAAATGTTTGGGTTAGTTTATTAATTCTTCCGAATGATTTTTGCAGATAAATTTAGTGCGTACACGAGTCGCGCGGGAATTTTGCCGAATCTATAAATGTTGTAACCCGCATTTTGTGTTTGGGAGCGATCCGGCAATCCGGCTTGTTATGCATTTTTGTTTATTGTTATATTATTAAACATTATTTGCAAATATATGTTTTTCTAAAAAATTAAAATTTTCATTTTACCTACTTGTTTACACATTTTTGAAATTGCTTATTTTACAATTTGCAATAAAAAATTGAGGGGGGGCCCGTTATAACTTGTGCCTAGGGGCCCCGAAGGCTCTTAATCCGCCACTGTATATATTATTGTAATTATGCCCTGAAATATGGCGTTCAACTTTTGGATTACTTTTTTCATATGAGTTGGCACCACGCTGTAAAACATTCTGGCAACTCTGCTCTAGAGTCCGTTTACTTTGGGAAGACACCAGCGCAAAGACGCATTTTAGGATTAGAAAGAGAAGTTGGTGCTAACCGAGAGAAATAGCTATGTATTTCTTACCTACAGTAAGACCAACAAACATTTACCTCTTTTCGACGTTAGTTGTTGATGTGTTGTCGTTGAATTCGTTTCGTGCTCTCTACTTTTAATATTGTTATTGGCGTACTATTTATTAAAAAACCAGTTTTTCTCAAAACTATTTTGAATTAGGGGTAATATTCTACGGTAAGTATTTTGTTTTAAACGGATTTTAATTAAGTTGTATTAAATAATTAAGTTATCGGTGAGAATATCCGAATCATCGAACATCGCTAAGAAGAGACAAGTTTTGCATGAGCAATCACGAAACATTGTTTTTAATTTCAACGACTATTAAAAAAAAAATAAGACAGAAGGTATGATAATATTTTTTTAAGTATTTTTAATACTATTTTTACATATTCATATATCAGTGAAGTCATTATGTTTGTTTACAGGTAACATTTTAGATATTGTTAGTGAAGCTACGGGAATATCTAAAAGTACTGTTGTCAGAATTATTCGAAAGAGTAATTCTGTTGAAGCAGAGCAAAGTGGCAGTTCTTCAAAAGACAATGTTGTAAGACATTCACCAAAATCTACTGTGGATAATGCTGGGGAAGCAGTTTTACGTTAGGTTATTCACAATTTTCACATAACAGAGGCCTACATTAAATGCTGTATATAATAAAATACAGTCAGATGATACCATTGGTTTTGTAGGCAAGCGCAGCTCTTTAAGAAAGTTAATATTAAAATTAGCATTTAGGTACGTACTAATATTCAAATTTATTATTATTTTAGTAATTAATATATTTATCAAATAACAGGTGGAAGAAGACTACTGATAACTGAAAGCTTTTGATGGAAAGATCAAATATACATGGGCTAAGATCCTCATATATCCGAAATGTTACAAATTATCGGTTACAAGGTCGACCAATCGTGTATACAGGTGAAGCAAAATAAATTTTTATTTGATATTGAAAAACTAAAGTATTGTATTTTAGACGAAACATACCTCCATGCCAGTCACACAACTCCATATGAATGGGTTGATAACTCTAACAATGGACTTAAGTGCCCTATATCAAAAGGGAAACGTTTAATAATTGTACATGCCAGTAGTAAAATTTCTTCTAAAATTTTTAGCATGTACTGTATATTTATTGTTTTAGGTAGTGAACATGGATTTATTGATAATGCCTTGTTGAACTTCATAAATTATAAAAGGTGGTTAGAAAAACAGTTGATTCCAAATTTGCCACCTAAATCTGTTGTTGTGATGGATAATGGATAAACCACAACGTTCTCTCAGTTAAACATCCAACTACTAACAGCAAAAAATCAGAAATGATAAAATGGCTAAGTGAACGTGGCATCATATTTAATGAAAATTTGATAAAAGTTGAATTGTATAGATTAGTACATATGCATAAACCAAGTTACAAGAATTACACTATAGATTCTATATTTGCAAAAGATGGGCATACAGTGTTGAGATTGCCCCCATATCATCCGGAACTCAACCCTATTGAAAAGATACGGGCAATTTTAAAGGGCAGAGTAGCATCTAAAAATATAACTTTTAAACTAAATGATGTCGAAGAACTCGCTAAAGAAGAATTTGGAAAAATCACAAAAGATGAATGGTCACATGTTTGTCGGCATGCAGTGAATATTGAGGAAAATTATATACAAAAAGAACATATAATGGATAAGCTTACCGATGAACTTATTATAAACCTTGATGATGACAGTGACACCGATTTTGATTTTCTTCTTCTGATAATGATTAAATTAAAATTATATTTGCTATAGTTAATCTAAATATGTATATATTATCTTTAAATGTATAATAAATAAAGGTGGTATTACATTCCAATTACTCTTTTTTATTAAGTAAAAATATTAATTATTATAAACAACAGACCAAACATTTCTCACCTATTTTTTTTTTTTGAGCACTGAATATTCCTACTTTTCTTTTAAAGACATTATTTAATACATAAAGTGAAATGAAAAATTAAGAAAAAATACATTAATATACACATAAGTAAGATTTATGCTATTACTAAATACTATCAATTATAAAACTGTTAATACTAGCAGAATTTAAATTCGTTTTGTATAAAAAATTACAATTATATACAATTTAATACAGGTTTAACCTTCTCGTATACTTTTAAAAAGCGCGCGTATTTTGGTCAACATATTTAAGACGGTCAATACATAGCTGACAATTTTCGCCCGGCTTGGGTGTCTTCCGAAAGTAAACGCAGTCTAGCATTAATGTCTCAGTCGAATTTTCGCAATATTTTTAACTGTAGTGTAAATTTAATTCGATGCAGGAACGCATTTATGCTAATATTCGTTTTTATTCGCTAATATTTAATTTAGTTTAATTTTAAATTTGTCCATAAACCCAGCATTACTCTTGCGAATGTTTTCAAATTTTCTCCTATTTCTACTAAACCAAATGTATGATTTTACATAAGACTGGCTAAAAGTTAGTTTAAAATATTGATGGAACTTTTATCTTGGTAACAATTTTCTGAAATATCAACAACAAAATTCCATTTGGTGCTAACTTTTTGCTCCGCACGGTATTTACTTTGTCTAAGGTCAAACCAAAAGTTAAACTATTGTTACAGTAATAGGCCTTTTTATCGAACAGTCTACATTCAAGCAAAGTTTATTTAGCATTAAATAATAAAATTCGAAAATAAAACGTAAGCACATACACAATATAACAACATTAGCATTCTTAAGTTCTATAACCATCATCAATAAAATTCGCTAAAAAAACATTCATACAAGTTGCAAATCAGCAATTAAATGAAAAAAGAAATCGGATATAACAAGCTGCTAATGTTACAATCTTTATGTATCACATGATAATATAATTACATGATAGCCTAATGGAAACTAATCTAAAAAACAATGTGATACGAAAACTTTATCATCAATTATGTAAACGCAATTTGTAGGTTTACACCGAGTAAAAAAAAATTGCATTTATCCTAAGACAATTAAAACAGAGACAACCAATAGGAAGTTAGAAATTAGAAAAATAATTGTATCTTTTAATTGCTTGATTTAAATTTTACACTGGACCTGGGCTAATTAACTTCTAGTTTTTAATTTACACAAAGAATTAGCCTTGTAATTATAATTTTATTTGTCTAAATTCACTTTTAATCCGGTTAAAATAAAAAAGTTCAACTTATCGCCAAAAAATCGTAAAAAGAGTAATTTTAAGTTGATTTATGACAATAAAAAAAAAACAGTAAAACAATAATAACCATTGAATAGATTATTTCATAACTATTAAATAGCTATTTTTTGAATATAATTTAGAAAGCCATGGATTATATAAAAAAACACAATAGCGATATCGCAATTTTTCTGATTTGACAGAATTAGTTTCCCAGTTAGAATTAGAAGCAATTTTAAATATTTCAAGAGAAATATAACTAACGGTAAGTAAAATAAAGCTTACCAATTCGCAACTCCACCGTTCGTAATCCACATCTTTTGTCCATTTAAAATCCATTCGTTACCTTTCTTCACAGCCTTGGTTTTCACACCGTTTACATCAGAACCTGCACCAGGTTCCGTTACGCAATAAGCCTGTGGTTAACATACATACAAAGAAAAAAAAGTAGCACGACCAACATACATTTTTAAAGATCAATTTAAACTTGACTTACAGCAACCACAGGTTCCTCAATTAACCGACCTAAGTATTTCTTTTGTTGTTCTTGATTTCCAGCAACGATCACTGGCGTTTGCTAGAATATCAAATTTTTTAAATTATGTATAACGATTTGAATTCGAAAAGAGATTTTTACCCCTAAACCGCTAGCTTCTAATGCTGTCATAATCCCCGTGCAACCATAGGCTAATTCTTCAGCGACGAGGCAACCATCGAAGACGCTGTTATCCATTCCTCCACAATGTGATGGAACATGTCCGTTCATCAAACCCAGTGACCATGCTTTCTTGATAATATCCCAGGGATATTTACCGGATTTATCATATTCGGCTGCTACAGGAATAATTTCTTCTCTTGCGAATTTTCTCGCTAACTGTTGAATTTCTTTCTGTGTTTCGTTAAGTTCTAAGATAAAAAGATTAATAATAAATTGTTTGTTTACGTAAGAATTTAATTCCTTACCAAAATTGTAACCATTTTGATATTTTCCTTCTGAAAATGTAATTTTGCTAGTGCTAAAATTTCTAGCCAAACGTAATTTGTTAATCTGAAATTAATAATATCATTTTTATATTTTAATAGGTAGATTTTATCAAATTTCACCTGTTGCAGAAGGGCCATTTTGCTGCAGAAATACACTTTAATTTGAATTAAACTAAGTTGGTTGAAAATTCCGTATTTTCGTACTTTGTACCTCGTAGTTTGGACTAATATGGTTTGTTTACCGTGGACTCTGCGCTTATATTTACAGGATATAAGTAGATGATTGCACAGACGATTGGCAAAATGCAATTTAAATAAAAATAATCCTGAAGTTGTTGTGCAGTGGGGGCAATCCACCCTCTTTTTTAATTAGTTTTTAGGTTTTTCATATGAAAAAGGAGAATTTCATGTATGTGGGAGCGATATCGTTGCAAACTTATGAATATATAATGGATTTCAAAAATTTGGGCACTTATCTTTTAGGTAAAGTAAGGAGCGTATTACAGTAATATATTTTTAAACTGTCATAAATAAAACGTTTACTTATTTTAAGTGAAATTTAAGATTAAGATTAGCAGAGTATTTCTACGAAATTGTAAAAAAAATATTGGCCATTTTAAGTTAAACAGGGAGTGATTTTTCCTAATAAACAGCTGTATAAACCTGTCTCTTGTCTTTTATTTCTAACCCAAACAACACATTTTTTTATCAATAGTATCAAATAGAAAAGGCAATGCACAATCAAAAAACAGGAAACACGTGAAAATAAGTACGTAAAAACAATTTTAATTGTTCAAATTGTAGTAACAAAGAGTATACATATACTCTTTGGTAGTAAACGTTAAACGTTGAAATTCAGATTTAGTGCGTTAGGTTAAGTTGGTAGACCTGTGAATAACCCAAAGGATGAAAAAGGAATTAGTAATGGAAGAGGGAGAGAAGGGCGGAAAATATTACGTATTTTATATCTAGTGCATTCTAAGAAGTTTTAAGGATTAAAGCCGACTGACGTTAGTGAATTTTTATTATTTCACACCCGGGCCGTCCTTACAGAACCTTTGATCGAACAGTTCGAGCAACACATATGCGTTTTTTTATAAGTCGAGTGAAATAAGAACTGCATTTTAAAATTGTTCGATCAAAGGGTCGAGCAATTAAAAAACATCCAAAACTAAGGAAATAATATTTATGTGACTGTAAACAGTCACACAGGATATTTATTTTCACAATATATTTTTAAATACGGCAAATAATTTAAGTTGGTAATACCGGCAATACATAACACATTCACCAACTTCTAAAGCGACCCTCGCACGATCAGTAATACTGTCAGTATTTTAAAATATTGACAATATTGATAGTGTGAGGGCAAATATTGATGTACTGTCAGTATACTGTGATATTTTGGCTGTCTTGAAAGTGTTCTGTCAATATTGTGGGCGTAGTCACATATACTGATGGAGTATTGACCATGTGGGGGTCCAATTTTTGGATACTGATAAAATACTGACAGTATTACTAATCGTGTGAGGGCCGCTTTAGCGCAACGTTACTGTCAACTTTATTGTAATTCCTAATTTAATAGCTTTCTTCCAACAGAAATCGCAAACTAGTCAGAGGCAATCATGTACTGTGAATTCAGTTTAAAAACTGTTCTTTTAGCCAATCGAATTGAATCTAACTAGTTTGAGATTTCTGTTGAAACAAGCCCAATGTCTCATTGTTGCCAATTTTCTGTAGCATTGCAGTTCAACCGTTAACAACTTCATACATGTCATTTATTTATGATTTATTCGTCTTATGTATTATTTGTCAAGGATGTGGTATGGTGGATTGTATTAAACAACCTTCACAAACAAATTTTTCGGTACTCAAGTCAAACAAATAGATATAGGAGCATTGAACATTAAATTTAAACTATTAGTTTGCGTGGTTGGTACGCTTTTCAATATTTTTTGTAAACAAAAACTAACTTATTTTTGTACGTTTTTAGGGGAAAGAATAAAACCCTTCTTAAACTTGCAATTGTAAGATATTTCAGATTTTCGGGTCGTTCATTTATAGTTTACAAAATCATTAAGGTTTTTGCTTTAAATTCTAAAGGTTACTAAATTATAAATAATGTAAAATGAAATACGAAAAGTACGCAATACCTTAGAGTGAGACTAGGTCAGGTTTCAATTATTGCATATTATAGCTAACAGACGTTTATTTTTAGAATTTTGGATCAAAGTTCTCACAAAATGCAATTTGCTGGATGTGATGCCAAATTTATTTTTAAAATTATAAAAATATACGTCCTCTTTTTTTAATTTATTTATAACTCATTGTTTTACCCATCAATTCTTGAAAAAATAATCTAATAAAATTTTGAGATGCCATATAAAATTTTCTTATCTTTCGTTTTAGAAACAATTGTTGGTTCTAAAAAGAACCGATCAAAAAACAACGTTGTATGAAACATTCTTCAAAGAAGGTGATTGAACGGTCCTCCTTGTGCATGAATACAAGCCTCCATATGACGAAACAAACTCTCACGCATCCATTCAAAATTACCTGCTTCTCTACGAATAAGTGCTGCTGCTTTGAAAACACGTTCCGTCAGATCCTTCTTATTTTCGATATCTTCTTTATCATTATATACCAAATCTCTCATGTAGCTCCATAAAAAGAAATCAATCGGATTTAAATCGGGGCTACGGGAAGACCACGATGTTTGTCCCCCACAACCGATCCATTGTGGAAACATTTCGTTAATGACGTTCCGTACTGGTTGTAAAATATATGGTGCCGCACCATCATGCATAAAGATAAGACACATTCGTTTCTGTGAAGGTACGACTTCTAAGTATTCCGGTAACAAATTTTGTAAAAAATGTAAATAGGTATCTACAGTAAGTTCCGCAGGAAGTATATGAGGTCCTAAAAGGGTATTATCTACAATTCCTACCCAAATATTGATGAAAAAATGATCTTGTTGTGGTATATGTAAACTGTCATCAGTCCAAGGGAATACATTATCAATTTTCATAATGCCTCTTTTAGTAAAACGACATTCACCGTTAAATAGCACTTTGGTGGAAAACTCTGGTTCGTCTAAGTGTTTCTGTTGAAACCAACTAGCAAATTTCAAGCGAGAAAGACGATCCTCCTCCGTTAACACTATTTGCCCCACATTGCACTTATTGTTCAACAAACCCTTACGGAAAATCTTATGCACAACACTATGTGATACACCTGCTAGTTTTGCAGCAGCTCGAGTACTTATATTTGGATTTTCATGGACGATATTTCTAACCTTTTCTTTTGCGAGTATTACTTTTAACGTTTTCTTACGGCCGCGACCTCCATAATCTGGTTGCAGGACGCCTTTTCCTCTTAATCTAAACACGGTGTCGACAATTAATTTAGTTGAGGGACATCTGCGGTCTGGGAAACGAGCTTGATACAAACGTTGTGTTTTTGTTGCCTTTCCACCAACTTCGCCGTAAATAAAGACGATGTCTGCTAATTCCTCATTGGAAAAACGCATGCCGCTGAACAATTTTTTGTAATCGTGCTTTTAAATTCAAAATGTGTATTTATTTGTTACCTCTTCAATTAAAATGATAACAATGAACATAACCAATAATTGCAGGAAAGATGAATACAAGTAACACTTCATGTTTTTATGTACTAGCTTTCAACGCTACTGTGTGTGTAATATGAACTAAATTTTTAACGTCCAATATATTTGCTTTTTAATTTTGTATTAAATATAATGTTGACATAAAATAAAAATTAACTGAATAAAATATAAGGTAATTCTGAACTTTACGGCTCCCAATTCACATGATCACTGTTCGTATACAAAAATCAATGCAACGTTGCCAATTTTCCTTGCTTAATTTAGTTATTTGAGAATCACTTAGCGAAATCTAAATATTTTAGTCACAAGTGTTTATATTTATTAGTTTAGTTCAATTTTCTCTATTAGAAGTAACAGGAAAAAGTGGTCTAATCATACAGAGCGAGAAAGGGCAATTAAATCATCAATATTGCAGATAATACGGTAAATGACATTAAGATATTTTGCAAAGTCCAGGTCACATTTTAACAACCGTGTATGTGTTGTGTCACAATTTTATACTTATAACAAAGAAATTCATACATAAATCTGACTATTTAGTATGTTTCTTTTCATATTGATACTGTAATCTGGCAATACTGCGTAGTTATGCACATGTGCGGTGAAGCACGTGAAATGGGAGCCGTAAACTGCAGGATTACCAAATATAATTATAAAATTAAATATAAAATTTATATTATCAATTTTTTAACATCGTGCACATTTAAGCTGGGTTTCCATGCTTTCGTTGCGCGTCGTAGGTCGTTGCGGCGCTGCATTTAAAACGATGTGCTTCCGTTTTTGTTCTTTTTGTACGTTGTTCCGTCGTTACAACAAAAAGTTATCTGACCACAATAAGCTTTCTGCTATTATTCTTATAAATTCCCAATAAAAATACAATATGTTCTAGTACTAATATCCACATGAAAATGCATTTCGTCTAGTCCTTGATTCGATATAACGTACTTTTTGATTAACTTAAACAATTCATTGGTCATTGGTTCGTCCCGCTATTGTAGAAATGTAAATAGAACATAAAACTTTATTTCGAGATTGTAAAAAGATTGAAGTATAACAATAGCATAATTACTAACAAAATACATATATGAATATCGAAAAGGATCAATAAGATTAACAATAAATTAATTAACATATTTGAGATTCGGTCATTCATCACAGCATGTATAGGAGTCAAAATTCAACAGTTGTGCCATCTGACGTTTCATAGAATTGTACGTTCCATTTCTTGTATTGAGCTCTTCATGAAATTCCTGAAAAAGATATTTGAATGTAATAAAATTGGAATAACGGTTACTAAGCGATAATTTACTCGATAATTTGTGGTAATTCGGGTGCCCGAAATATCTGCTTATGCCCGTAACCCTTAGCTCGAGAAAACCCGATAAATGCAATACTTCCTTGGTCAGGCTTCCGATATTGCAACGTCTCTCTGTACAGCTGGAAAAGGAAGCTGATTACTAAGTGTTTCGTTGCAATTTATTGGCACCAACAGACCTTATATCCAAGATGGAAAGGAACTATGCCATCATCTTCAGCATGCAATATCAAAATTGGGCAATCTACGGTTAATATATGCTTGTCAGTAGCAAAAATGAATTTGTTCTCTTGCATCGGTTCAACGATGGTGGAATGGAACCAAGGCAAAAACCTGAAGAGCTAAAGAAGATAGAATATATGGACTGGTACAGAAGCTATTACGTGTGACAGTTTAGTTTCTAGAATGACACCAGATTAAGAGCAATTTAGATAAGATAAAAAGCTGTGCGGTTAATGAGTCTTTCTTGTAATGTGGTAACTAACAAAAAGGTAATTGACACCCAAAATTAACTGTTTCCGATTCCCCGAAGTCGATAGAACAAAATTCCATGGTAATTTTCGGCATTTCCAAAACAAGAGAAAAAAGATTTCAAAACATATTGAAAATGAGATCTTTTCAAAAGATAGAATCCTGTAATTATTTCTTGACAGAAGGAAGTTGCTAGTTTAGGATGACATTAGCATAAAATCTTTTTATAACACTATTTTCCTACATTTCAATGTGGCTTTGAAACAAACCCTCGATATCCGAAAAAAAATCATTTACAAAGATTGAGGACATCAATAATCTTTTAGACAAAGATAATGAATCAGCCAACAGAAACAACGAAAATATTCTGTTCATTACGACAGCACACCAAGTCACAGTACAGTATCAGAGAGTTTTAGACCAAAATATAACGATTTCCTAAAAGATCGTATTGTCCAATTTGAGTAAATCAACCCCTTTTAACCTCTGACAATTCCTAAACTTGAAAACCGTATTGGAAAAAGCAAGATATTCAATAGAACGTAAGATCGACAACATTCTAGAAACTGGTATTCATTTAAGTCTGTTTTTTTTCAGAATTTAGATTTACATACGGGATGTGTAAAAAGTATTGCACAAAGTGGAATTATATACAAATCGTTTCATATTTAGATTTGAAATTTGATGGAGTTTTTCGTAAATACACTGTTTTTTAACGTGAATTTCATCTGGTTTGTGCAATAAGTATTTGCAGGGTGACGTCATCTTTCATTTTTTTAAACGAGAGCAATAGTTATTAAAAAGAAAAATCAAGATGACGACATCCTCCAAATTCACGCGTTTACTTTTTTAAATACGCCTTTCCAAAACTAATCTGTCACATCTCCAAAGGTCGATGCTTACTTTCGACAATGGGTATTCGTTGATCTCTTCTCGCATATTCGTGAAAGGACTTTCGAGAATCAGGCCGAACGGTCTTAAGTTTTGAGTACCCAACCTCGAGACGGCATGCGTCGAAATAGCGGTACCCAGCGAGTGTCCCCAGAAGAATATCTTCGCCGATGTCCTATTCGCAACCCATTGGTAGATTATGAGGCAATCGCTTACCACACCAGTTTCGGTAGGTGGTACATCTGTCGAATCACCATAGCCTATTCGAATAAATTTTGATCGTTTGTTTATGAAAAACATTGCTTTTTTGGTTATAAGAAAACATTGTGTATTTCTTAGCATTATTTTAGCGAAAAAATCGAACTTAAACGTTTGAACGTTCGGTAAAAAAATCGTTTTTCTCGAAAACGCTTATAGATACATTATTAGTTTATCGAAGTTTTAGATGAAATATTGCAAGGGTTATCATTTCCAAGAATCTTATTAGTTATTTTTGAGTCACCTTATATAATCCATATACAACGTGTTTTCGAATGTATCGCTCAAACGTTAATGCGTGTTTCAAAACGCAATAAGAAGCAAAAATTGTTAATATTCTCATGTTCTATTCCCAACCATTATTGAATTACAGAGAATTTTCGTTTTTGTATTAAAATAAATTCATTACTTTACCTCTATAATCGTAGGCTATCACGTGGAAATATTTTCGTAAAATCTTATATATAGCTATCCGATAAGCGGCAGCTCGATTAGCCGAATTTCCATGGTTGTAGATGATGATACTCTCTCCGCTGTTTAACGCTTCGTCAAAGTAACTATCGTTCTTATTCGCGATGTTCGCAACGCGCGAAAAATTTTCCGGCAAGATATGCCACACTCCCAACCTTACGGTGTTCTCGTTCTCGATGTAGAAGTTCCTACTTCCGGGTAATTCGTACTTTGAGGGATTCGAGTAGTTCGGATTTCTAGGTATGTTAACTAAAATAGACGCGAGATTTGGTTACGATTCGAAAGTATAACGTAAGAATGTTAGGATATATGCTTACCAAATGCAGGAAAAACAACATTCTGTTGTAATTTATAGCTGTACTTAAAAACAAACGGAGGTACAATGAATATCGTTACGAATAGCACGATGAATACTTTCAGAACAGTTAGGGTTAATCTGCAAATTAATATTTCAATAATATTCCACTACAAGAGTGGATACCGCAATTCCTGCCAGGACTGGAATGTTAATGATATAATGAGTCGAGTATTTTAATTCGATAGCTCAAGTTGAACGTCGACTCCTAACATCACTAATAGTAATAATAATAATCATAATAATAATAATAATAACAATGAAAGTACATATCTAGAGAATCACTAATATTAGAGACGCCGGATTTTTCCTTCCCACCAGGAGCGCCAAATTTGTATGGATACGTGGGCACGGCTAGTACTGAATCAGAGTCCCTGCTCACAGTAGTTGTCAAACATGTGTTAGTTGTGCACTTCGCTGTTAGATACCAGTGCTTTAGCATTGCTAATTAATTACGTTGAATGTACGAAGGATTAAAAAAAACAATCAGTTGCAGATGAAGCAAATAAGTTTATCCGAGAATTTACAAGCTTAAAATGATCGTGTTGCAGCAAAGTTCGAGGATGTTATTGGCAAAGATTCAAATTTTGTTTAAGACAAATTTGTAATGGTGCGTATACAGGTTCGTTAAGTGATTTCAAAGATTATTTCAATTATGCCAACATTATGTCACTAGATGTCGAACGGTGCTTTTCTGCACATAAGAAAATTTGTACTTCGCCGATACAACTGTAGAAACATATTTAATGCTGCAGATATTTAACATTGTCTAGGTGGGTAAGTGCATTATAAATAGTGCATTATCGCATTAAGGCACATTAACGAGTCGCTTGTCTATTGTCTAGTTTCATCGTACCACAATGAACGTGCCTAGGAGTTCCATTTTGGTGACAAATTACTAGGTTATTTATAAGTAGATGCTTATTATTAGTTTCTTATTTAGCATTATTTATATTATTTTAGAATTACTAGGAAGCGGCGAAGATGAGGACTCCAATGCGAAGAAGAAACCGGCGTCTCTACTAATAATACAGCTACGGAGGAATCTTATTGAGCTGATATCAAGAGTACGGTGTTGAGGACACCTGTTGACAGCCCAAACAAAAAAATAAAAACAGAAACCTTTATGATTTATTCTACTATCAGACTTGTGATACAGATCTCCAATTTGAAATTAAGTTTAACGAAGCTGAAGCTTTGTAATTATTATAAAATACCACTTTCTTTCGTGGACACCCTATATATTAATTTTAATAATTTTCACTTAAAAAGAAGAGTTTGTAAGTGCAATTCAAGGATTTAAACAAAACTTAAGGAGTTTGTAAAGCTCATCTTATTATAACATGTAATATTCTTGTAGTAAGTAATAAATTATTACTTGATACCTACAATGGTAGTTCAATTGTGCTTCGCATAGCGAATCTGCGTTGAGCTAACGCTGCACATTCGAAAATAGTATGAGGGGCTGTTTCCTCCTCCTCATTGCAAAGTCTACATAAGGGTTCATCTTTGTAGATCCCCATCTTATGCAAGTGGCCTCTCAAACAGCCATGTCCTGGTAATGGACATGTTGCTGCCCTAAGCTGCATCTTGCTTAATTCAAGCAGGTCAGCAGTCAGATGTTGCGACGGTCTTCCCATCATCCGTTTGCTGTGCTTTTGTCCAGCTGCATGTTTCCAATTTAATTAGTGTTGTGTTATGATCCACTCATTAATTGCATCACGCACTGCACTCTTGATAATACCTAGACCCGGTTCAGGGCCTATATAATTCATTTTTGAACCTTCCCTCGCTAGCTGGTCTGCAATTTCATTACCCGCTATGCCCCTGTGCCCTGGCACCCACACCAGTGTGACCTTGTTGTGTTTAGACAGAGCCATTAGGGTTTGCAGGCACTCCCATACTAGTTTGGAGGTTATACGATAAGATGCTAGTGCCTTTAAGGCTGCCTGACTGTCAGAGAGAATGCAAATCGTCTCACCCTGCGGTCGCCGACGCAGACTCTCCCACGCGCAGGTTTGTATAGCATATATATTTCTGTTTGAAATACCGTGGTGTATCGCCCAAGTGATACACATACTTTGTATCCCTGGTTTTCCTCGTATACACCAACGCCAGATGTAGTGCCCGTTTTGGACCCATCTGTGTACCAGACTGTTTTCGGTTTTCTCCCCTCTCCATCCCTCCATTCTTCCCAATTCAAGAAAACTTTGAAAGGTTTGTCATAGGAGATCCTGGAGATTGTTGTATCACTACCCATATCATAGATAAGGTTTGTTACTACTGCTTCTATTCTGGTGTGCCCAGATCCACTGTGGGATCTCCAATTGCTAGTATTTTTCAGTCTGTATGCACCCATTCTGGCTTCTCCCTTGATATAAATCTCAAGAGGAGATAGGTTTAGCATGGTTTCCATCGCAGCTGTTGGAGTGCTTTTAATAGCTCTAGTTATACTAATAATTACTTGTCTTATATCTTGTAGGTATCACAGACAAAGAAACCATTATCATTATTATTATGTCCAGCGAATTGCATTTAGAAACTTTTCCGAGGTAAATCAAATAATTTCTGCATTAAATCTGATTTAATTACCTTCTAATGTAGCGTCGTTTTGCCATCCAGAGCATATTCATCCAAAAACCTACTAATAAAAGCAAAAAAAAGATATATTAGAATTAGAGAAAACTAACTCCTTGTATATTTTTAATATAATAATATCATATAGAGTTTTCGGTTGGTATCTCACACTAATTTGACAATAATTAAACAAACTATGTAATTCCTTTAGAGAGTTTGTGGCAGCGCATTTTCCGTTATGTTTTACAGCCATTTTTTTTAAATTATAACTAGAGCCCGGTAACAGGGAGCCGTAGCATAGTCGTACCTGCCTAGTATACAAAAACAATAGTAAGAAAATAGAAAAAAATAACAGAACTAATACATAATTATAATATATGAAAAGTAGTGAAACACTCGCCCTTTTAAAATCTGAGATAAAGAATTTTTTGATCTACAGAAAGATCGGCTTGACAGATTTTTTTTTTAAATTTGGCCTTAAAATGTTTCTGAGGACACAAGGTATTCTTTTAGTTGAACTAAATCTTGATTCCATACTGTGCCGTTATTTTTCGTAGGTGATTCTTGATAATGATTTATGTAGTTCTACAACCAGTGGCGGATTAAGAGCCTTCGGGGCCTCTAGGCACAAGTAATAACGGGGGCCCCCTCCATCTTTTATTGCAAATTGTAAAATAAGCAATTTCAAAAATGTGTAAACAAGTAGGTAAAATTAAAATTTTATTTTTTTATAAAAACATATATTTGCAAATAATGTTTAATAATATAACAATAAACAAAAAAAAAGTAAACAAATTTATTTTCAATAAAAATATTTTATTGAAAAAAATTTTACGTTCCTAATAAAAACATGGTTTTATAAATATGTAATATCTGTAAAACCTAGTAAAGATTAAAATAAATAAATTTTTATTCTTAATAAAAATATTTAATGAAGTCTACACATTAGGGCTCTATAGCAGATTAACTTTGCGGACTTTAGAAGCAGCAAATTTTTGCACAATTTCTTTAAAATTTACGAATTCATGCTCTATGCATAACAAACTTAAAGCATTTAGCCGATTTTGGTTCATGACGCTTCTTTTTTGGTTTTTTATTACCGCCACTTTTGGCAAAGTAATTAGAATTTTAAAAATTAACTGATAAAATACGCTTATTTTCAAACATCCAGGAGGGGGCCTAAGGAAATTATTAGACTTTTGAAATTTGTACTTACCTAAATAATTTTATTGTAAAATATATTTTATTGTAAAAATAAATCTATATTAGGTACATAACCTTAAATGAGCCGGCGGACCCCTAAGACCTGGGGCCGCTAAGCACGTGCCGTTTGCCATACGGATAATCCGCCTCTGTCTACAACCTATTAAAATAGATGCCTTAACTTTGAAAACATACTGAATATATAGTATTCTCCTATTCATTCTGTACATTTTTGTTCCGTTACAACCGATTACAAGAAAAATTTTAGATAAATTTAAATTCAAAACATATACATATTTTACCGCTTATAAGTACATTCCTTTTAACCTATGAAACTTGAAACCAAATCGACAATTTTATCACGAACACCTTTCATTGCTGATAATACCCCACATTAAAATTTAAACCGCAAACAAATACATATATACATAGGTATTCAAATATTATCCATGTTATACTTTAATTTATAGTAATTCAATTTCTGTCGCTTACCTATCAGTGAACAAATTGCGATACCATTTCTAAGCACAACCGAGTTCGATAGTCGCCACTTGAAGAAGAAACCAGGGCGTATCAACTTTATATTAATTCGTTCTTGTTTGCCGATTCTTAAATGAATCGGTTTCGCTCCATTATACTTTTAATAGAAGTGTTGTGTCAAATTAAAGTCATTTCATAGGTCAATTGTCGAAAACCGCGTTTACAATGTTGAAGATTAGAAGTAGGATTAATAGAAGACAACAATCCTCAATGTTTATTTAGTAGATTTCGCGTATTTATCATTTGATAAAATGAGATAAATGCATGTTTGTATGAAAAACACGATATTTACTTGAAGTAATAAATGTAAAATTCGTTAAAAAACGTGAAATAACGGCAATATAATCCAAAAGCTTTCAAGACACTTAACACTTATGGTTGATGTATTTCTATTTGATAGCCGGGTTTGTTTAGATATCATTATCATATTTATAAATATCTACGTTTAATTATTGATTACATTGAACATTCTAATGTGCAATTTCTTCCTATGAACGTTGCAGTCATCGTGTAGACATGACTTTCATATCGTCCATCATCTATTAGCGTGAACTTAGCAACTATATTCTAATACGGTTGTGGCTAGCGTCTCGCCTCGAGACCCAAATTCGGAGAATTCTAATTTTCACGTTTTCTATTTAATTTAAATAGTAAAATATACTACAGAATATAAAATGCAGGTATTATACAGTGTCCCACATAGTTTATGTCATATGAGATTTTTTTTAATTAATAAATATAGATAAATTTTACCATTGGTTTTTATTAAAAAAAGGAATCAAAGGAAATGAAAAAGCCGATCAGCTTGCTAGGCTTGGTCGTCGATTCGGGCCTTTATCACTAATCCAATTTGACCCTAGAAACTTTCTTAAAATCTCTAAAAAGTAGATGCTTTTAGAATGACAATCATAATGGGACGCTGTTCGCTATCCAACCCGAAATCAACGCTGTCCCATGGTATTTCCATATACGTGGTGCCTCTAGGGAATTTTTTACTACCTTCAATAGATTACGGATTGGTCATTGTTTGGTCCAGCGTGCCCTGGATAGTCCGGTACAAAAGTTCGAACGCTGATTATTAAGGTTCGACAAACGAGTGCAACGTCAGAGGAGTATCGCGCAAAAGTAGGTACGTGAGATACAGTATTATTAAAAAATAATATATTCTTATCTTTTGTGGACGTCTTGATGTCCACTGCCACAAAATACTACTGCCCCAAGACGTCAAGACGTCAATAAAAGGTAAGAATATACTATTTTTTAATAATACTGTATCTCACGTACCTACTTTTGCGCGATACGCCTCTGACGTTGCACTCGTTTATCGAATCTTACTGATTATTACTGAATAAGCATTACTTACAATGCAGAAGTTAGCCGACGAAAGCGCTTGAAGAGCTTGGATCTACAACTACTTTTAGGCGGCAAAAATATAAATTTAAATTTTTGATTTAAAATATATATTATATATGGTAATGAGACTTATTATGTATCTATTCGGCACATTTAAGGTAGACGTTGCAGCACATATCCGTTAAAAGGTGCTATAACGTCAGTCATAAACTTAATGGAATAGATCATTATAGGTTTGTTTCTGCAGCCGATTTATGATAATTTGATTAGACATTAATCTACGCATGCGTAAACTAAAACTGATTTGAAACTAATTTAACAATTTAACTGCACGAACGCTTTTTTTACAATTATCAAGCGATATATAAGTTACAGGCGTATTTAACAGACTTAAGAGAGAAAATATACTCAAATATGCAGATGAAAACAATAGATTTATCTTACATTCAAATATTACAAAAAGACGTAAGCGAAAACAGAAATAAACGCGAAATGTTTAGACAGAATTACAAATTTATTACAACCTTAAAGGAGCTGTTAATTCCTAACAAAACCACTGACATTAATAAAACAAGCGTGAAGTGTGAACATATACAAAAAAACCTACAATACAACTTTTCACTTCACAATATATCAATGCGCATGTGTCTGATGGATCACTGGACGATAATCTCCAAACTGGAGCAACTATCAGCAAACGGTTTGAAATTAATTTGGAGATCTGCACGAACGCCAAATTACGTCAAACTAGTAGTCAGAGTTTGGCGTTTTAACTGCACGAACACTATTTTTGTAATGCGCATGCTCTAACGATTTCAAACGATTTTAAATTGCTGCAGAAACAAACTTTATAAGTGTCGAATGAATAGCGTTTGTATACAAATAACGTTACTTGTAACAGCTTGATGCTTTCTAATATTAATCGGACCATAACTGTTAAACGTCTTGAATTTCTCAAGAGAGGGACCGAGACAATTTAATACGAATCTGTAACTCCTAGGTTATGATTTTAAACAATATTATGGTGCATGGTTATTTCAATTTGAAATTAGAACGAAAGTGCTGCTTCTAGTGCTTGTATCCCGTACTAGGATTAGTGTTTGACCTTGGGACCTCGCATGTTGTCCATTCGAGCAATATCTCTGCTATATTAGGTGAGTTCGGGTATTCGTTCGGAGTAACTCCATTTATTCCAAGTACCCTACTCGCGCTCTTTAACCTTCGAAAATGCCGTAGAGTTACTCCATCCATTCGTTTAGAAGTATGGCTTAAGTGATCCACTCTTGCTCCTCTCCTGATCCAATTCACGTGTTCTCCGAACGAATACCCAAACTCAGCTATTGGAGTTGTGGACTCACCTCTGTGATCTTGCTCGTTGGGGGAGGATTAATCATAAGTTTTTCGAATGCCCTTCTTTCAAGAGCTCGTCATCCTTATTAAAGATTCACGCTAGATTTTTTGCTCCTCATAACATCTCAAATTTATTGGCGGCCAACCCTAGAGAGTTCCACGAATTTTGTTAAAAGCGGAATCGGCTTATAATTATTTATTTTTGTCATATTACTGCTTTTGCGTCAATTTCAATTTTCATTTGCCTTGAAATTTGCTTTTACTTATTGCAATATATTCATGCATGCTCGTAAGACAACTTTGTTTTTTATGCATGCTCATCACACTAGTAATGTTGATTCATACTTGTACTGTAGTTATACTCCGGCTTTATCTTTTTTATCAACCTTCATTTTCCTCGCTTCCTTTTTATTAGGAAGTCATTTCATTTATTTGTATCCACATTCCGAACCTGGTTTAAGATATGGAACGAAAACCAACTTTTTCGAAAAACAACCAAATTTTTAATTGCCAAATTTGATATTTAATGCTAAATTTTATTATTAGGGTCGTTTGATACGGCAACATTTTTGATGACAAATTTGTTGCGAAATGAGAGAGAACCACCACAAAAACCAATAAACACTTAGGATCGTAGTCTGTCAGTCTGAATCAAATTTAATAAAAAGTTTGTCATCGTGTTAGACAGCCCGTTACGGTTAAAAAAAGAGAGAAAGAAGAATTAATTAAAGAATGGTATAGTGCTCAACTTTAGCTATTTAAGCGTAGATGTTAGAAGGAGAGGAGTCAAGGAGTGAAATAATACAACGGCGTTTAAAATTTATTTTTGTTGCTGAAGTCGTGAAGGTTCTTTGTATTTCTTCGCCGAGACTACGACCCGGTATTTGAATTCTTTGGCAAGAATTCCGATATTTATAGGACGCCACTGAATGTTTTGTTTAACTTAATCGCCTCGCTGGTGGTCGATACTTCCGTCGGAAACCATTCAGAGTTTTCGAGGGAAAGGAAGATAGGAGTGTACAAAAGAAAATTCAAAACGTAGCAAATATTTGAACAAACTGTATATTGTATGCAAGAGCACTATTAAAAAGATAGACAAAATGTTACAAAGAGATCCCAAGGTCAAAACAATAACTATAAATATTAACAAAGTTAAAGAAATGAATAAAAGCGTCAAAGAAATATTCAAAGATTAATACTAGTCTAAACAACAAAGTTAATAATTAAATCTACAAGTTTCTAGAACGGGCAGTAGCAATGGCGTGAAGCGCAGTTCTTAAATCTTAAGTACGAATCATAATTAACTAAAAGAATGACTATTAAATGCACCAAATGACTCGACCAAGATAGCAAAATGTTAATTATAGTTCGTAATGTTACAGAAAATATCTTATGTTAACTTACATAAAAAAAAGGTTCAGGTAGACACGCCGAACGGAGGAGGTTGGTCAGCTAGTTACGGTGGTAGAACTTTCTCGACGGCGGCGATTCCGAAAGGACGCCGCGCTGATAGACGGGGAAATGGGTGATGTGTGATGAGTAACGCTGGCCACGAGCGGTACCGCGCATTGGCGTAGAATCAGTTCGGACCGAGAAGAACGGTAGTATTACTTCGTCTGCGGAGCAGTACGGACATTTTCGCTGCCGGTCATTTGCGCAATTGTTTATGTTCTAGAAAAATTATGATTTCGTCAGCAAAACGACCGCGGTCGGACTAACTTCGAAAATTTATTGCAGAAATTCCAGACTTAATATATGAAGGTGCTAAAATTAAATGTGTAGTCTGTAAAATCCCGTTAATGTGTTGGTCCAGACAACATTGTCTACGACACGTAACTAGTGAAAAGCATGTCTCAAAAAGAAATTGCACACGAGACAATGAAAAATTTATATTTAATTTATGCGTTGCGTTTATCGCATGTAATATACCGTTTAATTTACTAGACAAGGAACCATTTATCTGCTTTTGGAATAACTATTCGGAGTGCAAATTACCAAGTCGAACATCGTTACGAAGAATTGTGCCATCTGCGCGCGAACATATTGAACAAAAAATAAAATCGGAGTTGAAAGATCAAAAATTGTGGTTATGTGTCGACGAAACAACAGATCGGAAGAAACACTCTGTTCTTAATGTAATGGCACGCAAATTGAAACCTCATCAATCGGCACCTTCAATTCTATTAGTCTCCAAACGAATACAATAGTGCACTGCCGAAGTAATTTCAAAGTTAGTGTTAAATACATTGGACAAGTTTGAACTTTCAACAAACCAACTCTTGATGTTAGTGAGTGATGGTGCTGCAAACATGCTTTCTGTAGGCCGGTCTCTTGAAAAGCATTCTGCTAATTTGTTACACATTACGTGTAAAATTCATGCTCTCAATCTTGTGGCGAATAGTATCAGAAAATGTTATCCTGGGGTAGACGCTTTAATAGCGCATACCAAAGCAGTATTTGTCAAATCACCGAAACGTGTTCGCGAATTTCACAGACTGTGCCGCCGTATACCAGAGCCACCAGAACCTATTCTAACTCGTTGGGGAACATGGTTGCAGGGCGCGTTTTATTATCATAAATATTTTCACAATATTAAGAACGTGGTTTTACAATTCGATACGAAGGAAGCTGCCGCTATCCAGAAAATCCAGTCGAAATTTCAAGATAGTCAGGTTAAAATGGATTTAAAAATCATTCACGACAATTACTTCGGGCTAGCAGATGCAATAGAAAAATTACAAAATCCTGCGGTGCCGTTAGAAGAATCTCTACAAATAGTGCAACATGTTCACGCACAGCTATGCGCGATTGAAGACGCAAAAAATGTTTTTGTTCTAGAAAAATTTGAAAGTGTTTTTGAGAAAAATTCTGATTTTGGCACATTAAGACACATTTGTGACGGTGCGTCAACAGAATCGTTAAGTTATTTGAAAGATTATTTTACTTACGCAAATATTACGTAACTAGATGTAGAACGTTCGTTCTCTGCATATAAACGCATTTTTTCCTCATGCCGTACTGGTTTTGCCGAAACAACAGTTGAAACATATCTAATGTTGCAGATATTTAACAGACATTATTCACTTTGTGATTTCACGGAGGACTCTTAAAATGGTAAGTGTTTGAGCACATGTTATTTAATTTTTATTTAAAAGATGAGCGAAATTATTTGCGGCAGCAAACATCTCTATTAGCAGAATAACTCTAGTCGAACGCGAGGCCTGGTCGACTCTACGCTACTGCGCGGTACCGCTCGTGGCCAGCTTTAGTGATGAGCATTGAGCAGCAGACAACGGATGAACGCAGCTCGATAGAAGAAATAGATTTCCAGATCCCGCAATTCTACGGAAGAAGCCAATTTTCAAAATCGGAAGTCCATGGAGGAAATCAATGTCCAGATCCGCATATAGCCTTATTCCTGACGATTTGCTCAAAGGCGACTAAATCGCAAAACCATATAATCGCCGGGAACGTAGACCGTGGATGCCAAGGAAGATCCCCCAACAGGGGCTATTGTCCGACGATAAAAGTCTTGATACTCCAGGATGACATTGTTTCACTCACTAGGCCACTTACGGCCTTGCATCACTAGTTGATACGTTAACCTCTGCCAAACGACTCATTACTCATCCCTTTGATAGGAAAAATGCCTCTATTGATATATTTTTCGGGATCCAATGGGATTACGAGATTGAAGGACCGATGCGTAAGCAAAGATATGATGACGTATGCGAGATCGGTGTTTAGCGACGTATTTGCGTGTCTATTGAACTGGGTAATTGCTAATTACAACAATTAGCTACGGATGAAATTTAATTTAACTGATACCAAAATGTAAAGCGGAAGTTATACTATTTGTTGACAAAATTTAATTTATGTTCTTTGATAAACAAAGAAGCTACGGGGCTTAACGAATTAAAAGAAACGGGAACGATTGGTTCCTAAACAGTTAATTACTAAAAATCTCATTAGCTTAAGAATATAAATCAAATTTATTGTTATCATAGGCAAGAAGGGTTCATAATAAAGATTATTAGCGGTGTAGAATTTTGAAAAGATAAATATTAATGGCTTTATTAAATAATAAAAATCAAATCTTTGGACAAATTAGGAGAATAGGTTTAGGCTAAAACATACACGAATACTACGCATTATAGACGCGATGAAGTCATCCTTCGCAGGTGTTCAGTTTCGTTATATATTAAAATAGAGGAATTGGCGCCAAATGAAATATTTGAGGTATTTTAAATTTGAATTTAACTGAATTCGCAAATTAGGGCGTAACAAGCCCTTAATTTAATGTTAAATCGATCCCGCCACAAATAGCTTCATCGCATGACTCGGTATCCCGAGTCGGGACACTAACCGCGGACTAGTTTAAAATCAAATTGACAAGAAAAGATGACAAACAGCAATATTTTCGAGGATACGGGGCATTAGAAATAAAACACACGTAGTAATGAAAACATAATTCTTTATTTTTCATTGAAACGATTCATCTTGCAGCGTGCATAGCAAAGGTACTTATAGAAATTACAAAAATTCTTTAAAACAATTCCTATTTACAAAGTCGACATAAATATGCATTTTTATTATTTTTTTTTTCATACATTATATGTTTATTAATTTATCGTACATTATGTTCATAGTACATTACCGCTAATATATGTACGTTTTTAACATTTTTCCCTTCATTTTTTTTTTCTCGAAACCATATTCTTAACCGTTTATTGGGAAGAATTTCAATTTGACGTCTTATAAATACATGAAGTATTTTTTTATAACTGATATTTTTTCCGTTTACATGTAATAGCATACTTCCGAATATATTTGTTTGTCTTTTATTCTGCTTTGACTTCTTCCTTCTCTTGGTATTTGAAGTATTTTTGTACTCTACGTTTAAAAATTATTGAAAGCGGTTTCCCACTAATAATAATACAGTTTTTGCTGAAGTGCAAGTACAACAGATATATCACATAAGTACTCTTTACATATAGATACTCTACATAAACAGATACATTTTGAAAATTTTAAAACTGCAGTTTTAAATTCATAAAACAATAATGCCTTTTTCGCATATTTTTTGCTTAGTTTAGGCCGTAATACAAGGTGCAGATATTGCAAAATGTTGCAAATAACAAATTAGTATGTGTATTGCACATTTTTCTGATTATCTTCCAACATTTTTTAAAAAAATTCTGGAATTTTGGAATAGAATTAAGTTTTATTAAATATTATTCAAATGGTGAACAACAATCAAGAAAATTATTAGCAACATTTCAAAGTACTTCATTCGGTATGTGTAGAAGTTTAAGTTTTTTTTAACTAAAAATTTATTTGAAAAATGAATATCTGTCATCTCCGTGAGCTCGTAAGGTTGTCTTTACGAATGAAAATCTTTTTAAACGGCTTTTTTTTTGTTATAAAATGGAGCATTGGAATGACCTTGACGATTCAAGGAGTTTTATTTTGTTTCCAGCTACGTTCAAGAAAGTATTTTAAAGGATATTTTCGTAAATATTCTATTTCTCTTTTGAGTTTATAGTTTGTTTGTACCTTAAAAAAGAAGTGTATAAGTTCCTATTACTTTATATCATGCGTAAAGTAATTTTGACATTTGACAGTTTGACAGATAACAGTCGGCCAACTTTTGGGTTGAAAATTCACTGTTTGATGTAATACGGCAATTCGTACTATTTTCTAAGGTGCAAACGTACTGTAAAAGTTTAAAACTGTAAGGATTACATTTAAACCGAAAATATGACGATAACATCAATAAATCTTATTAGTTTAAGCTTAAAACCACAGATCTGAAAGGCGCATTTAGAAATATTCGGAATATTTTACAATTTTAACACACTTAACGATAGTATATCTATTTTTTTTTATCTCCTCAACATACATCGCGTTCATTTTACTTAATTTTTTTTTCAATATATTATAATATAGCTCTTCTATACAGTGCATGATCAACAATGCTTTTTTACTTTTTTTTGTAATATAATTTTGCACTCTATCGCATAATATATTCTTTTTTGTTTTCTTTTAAATATCTTAACTTTAAACTTATATTCCTAAGTACATATCTTTTTCTTTTAATATTATTTATTTATTGCGGACAAGCTGAATAAGTCGCCAAAAAACGGCCCTTATGTGGCAGTGTTCTCAAAATTATATAATAAATGTCTTTATATGAATAGGTTACGACATTGTTTTCTTTCTTTAAAAGAAATCGATAGCAAAGAAATAATTTTAAAACAAATATTGGTAGGGTTTAGCTATAGATTCTTAGTTTTAATTAATTGAAAATATAAGATTATAGAAGGCTTTGCCAAAACAATTGCACATATTAAATTGGCGCGAAAAGGGTTTTATTCCAAATAAATGAATTTTTTATATATATTTTTTTTCATCATAGTTCTGTACCAAAAATAAAAAATTATTACCGATATTGAAGATATTATCGATTTCCGATGAGGGGGTCAGGCCTCCTACCAACCAAATTTTTTCTACGTCAAACTTTTGCACCGGTTTTTATAGAAAAAAAGTATTTTACCACTTCCGTATAATAATAATAATAATAATAATAATAATAATAATAATTTATTTTTTGTAATCAAACCATTACAGAAAAAGTCAATTTGTTGATTTTTTTTTTACATGCAAATGAATTGCAATTGTCAACGTGTATAAATAAAAATGAATAATAAAAGTATAAATAAAATCTAAAAGTTACAGAAAAAGATGTATAAAACAGACAATGTAATAAATAAAAGACAAATAAAACATAAAAAAAAAAAATACTATGACTAGAACTCCTCGATACTGTGGCACTCTCTCTCCAGCAGCATTTTCTTCACTTCTCTTTTAAAATTGGTAAAAGGAAGATCTTTCCATTCTTCTGGTAATTTATTGTATAATTTAACTCCCCAATAATCAAGCGCTTTTTGTGAGCTTGTAAGACGGTGGTACGGAACTCTCATTTCGTGACGAGAACGTGTAGAATATCTATGATGACTTCCATTAAGGGGAAATGCTGCTTTATTCTGTTGAACAAAAAGTAACTGCTGAAATAATGAACACAGATGGTAGGGTGAGTATTTTTTCTTTTGCAAAGTGTCTTTTGCAGCTCTCTGTGTATTGTAGGTTACATAGGAATCGTATAGCACGTTTTTGTAAGACAAAGATTCTGTGAACCTCAACCGATGTGCCCCAGAAGAGTATGCCATAACAGAGAAGAGAGTGAAAGTTTGCAAAGTATGCGGTTTTTGTTGCTCCATGTGTTGCAATATGCTTTAATCTCCTTATAGCATAAAGAGCCGACGACAGTCTTTTTGCAAGTTCTTCTATGTGTCGATGCCAGTTCAGGTTTGTATCCACAACAACACCAAGGAAATTGATTGCCGATTTTGTGCAAGTGTTTGTGGTACAGAATAGGAGATTTTGCGTCTTGTTACTGTTGATTTTTAATTTATTTGCAATTTTCGGCATCGGCGATTGCTTTGTTAGATCTCTTGCGCAACGAATCGATATGGTCATCATGCAGCAGTAGAGAAGTATCGTCCGCATATATACATATCTCTGCCCCATCCACGCTACTTGGAAAATCATTGATATAAATGATAAATAAAAGGGGGCCGAGAATAGAACCTTGTGGAACCCCGCACTTGATCTGCATTGGTGGAGAAAGCTGGCCTTTCCACTCTGTTAACTGAATCCTGTTCTCGAGGTAAGATCGTAGCAAGTTTAAGGGTGTTCCTCTTACCCCGTAGTACTCCAGTTTATTCAATAGAATACTGTGACTGACTCAAATGCTTTCGTGAGATCCAACATGCTAATCTCTGCGTATCGGTAGTCATCAAACGCCTGGTAGACACTTTGGATCATGCTCATTATACCTGTTGTTGTTGATCGTCCTTTTCTGTACCCATGTTGCTTGGAGGTTAGATACTTCTGGGTTTCTAGATACATAACAAGCCTCGACGCTATTGCCTCTTCGAATATTTTCGATATGACTGGCAGAACACTTATGGGTCGATAGTTTTCGCAACTGTGTTTGTTATCCTTCTTATGTATAGGAACGATTTTGCCGACCTTTAACAAGCTAGGAAATACACCTTCCTCTATGCATTTGTTAAATATAATTGCTAACGGACTTGATATTTCTTTGTGTACTTCTTTTAATCTACTTGTTGAGATACTATATATATCTTTTGTCTGTTTATTTTTTAAATTCGTTGTGATCCGTTCAATTTCAAAGGATGTAAGGGGAGTAAAATAGAATGACCCTGTGTTCTCCAGGCGATGTATGTATGTATAGCATGTAAATTGAGGTAAACGACCATTGTCTTTCTCGTTGTTGGAATTTTTAATGATAATACTATACAGTGTGTCGATAAAGAAACGTATAATATTCATAACATTGTTATTAAGTGATTTAAAAAAAAACCCTGAAATGCGTCAATTCTATTTTTAAAGTTAAAAAAGTATTCCTTTCGTCAACCAGATGGCGCCAATCTAACGTTGTTTTGACCTTAATATGGCTGTAAATTTAAGATTGGCAATGTTGACATTGCTTTTTTCTATTGGATGGTCATTTTTTGACTTATTTACATCAAGGAAATAATATTTCTGTAGTATAATGCAACTAGAACTTGTTTTTAAGTTCTCATTTGATTTTCGCTCAAATTTAATGATGGATTTTTAAAATTACGTATTTTCAAAATGGAGAATTAACAGTATGCTGCCAAAATGCGTATTAAACTGGTTTTTAAAATTATTTTCAAAATCAGAATTCAAATCAATACCCCTGAAGTTGTTACACATACTTTACGTATAAATAGTATATTTCTTAACCCTCTTACAGGTGTTCTCTGATGAAGTAGTTATTGGACGGTGTTTAACATTAGTTAAAAGCTAAATTATTCTCTCTTAAAAACATTCTAACATTCTAAAAGTATAATTCATACTACTACTAATTTGACCTATTTTGCTAATATCGTTTGTATATTCTCCCATCAAAAGGTTAAAACAAAATCTAAACGAAATTCAAAGCCTTCTCTAATCTTAAAACGAATAACAGCTAAGCTCTTTTTGTGTAAGATGAACGACTTCTTTACAAATTACAATTAATTGAAAGCTTTCGTAAGTGTGATAAAGACAAAGTTTCTTTGTTTCATCGCCAATATTTACATAAAAAAAAGTAATAGAAACAAATGAAATGACTAGGATTTATTTATTTTTTCTTGTGTTTAAAAGTCCATCGTTTTTTAAACACTTTGTTTTCTCTTTAATTTTTTAAACATGATTTTCGTTCATATTAAACCCTCTCTACACCTAACAAATAAGCTGCTTATTTTATTCGAAATAATGCGGACAACGTTGAAATTATTGCAACCGATGCTAACAACAACATACTAGCCGGTGTCTGTTGATCTAGATTGCTATGTCCTCTATTGCAGGCATTGTGGGTACAAGAACAGTGAGTTATATGGACGTCGTGGGTGCCGGTCTTGATGAAACAGATGCCATCATCATGAGCGTGGTCTTCGATGTAACCACAACCACGGACCACCCGAATTTTACTTTGAACTGCAACAAGATGTTTAATACGTTCGTTATCAAGAAGGTTATGCAGCAATTAAGTGATTTTTGTCGTTTGTGTAAGTTGGTAACAATGATCGATGTTGACGCAAAGGTTAGACAAGTAAAAATGAGACGCTTCTATCGGCACCTTTGATGTTTCGTTCAAATTGTTGGTGACCTTGTCCCTTTAAATTAGAATGCAGTGGCGCGGGAAGTTTGAACAGAGCATTCACTATATATTTTGATATGACTGTAATAACGGGATTTTGATATTATTAAAATGCTTGCAAATAATGAACGTTTAATTAAATTCGGTGCCAAATAGGTTCTGAACGAAAAAATTATTTAGTTTATAAATGACATTTAGGTGATCATAACCTTTAAGAGAGTATTTCAGACACATTTTTGCCAAATATGTTTTTTGTAGCCTAGCAACCGTTTCGATTACAATAAACTAAAAATTGATCAGAATGTATTAAGAAGTGAAGAAGAAAGGAATCAGATAGATCCAAGTTTATATTTAAAAAGAAAAATAGGTTGAAAAAACGAAATATTTTTTCTTCTGCAATTGTATATTTCTGTTGAAATTGTACAAGGTTTTTGTTTACTATGAGTTGGCAGCAATAAAATTTTGACGTTTATCTTAAGTTGTCAAAATGTGCAACTGAAAGAATATTACAAATTTAAAGATTTTGACAAGAACCTTTTTTGTTTTTTCTTCCTGAAATTAACTGTAACACAATTATTATAAAAAAGATATTTTTTGATTGATTTGCAAGAAGTATTAAAACCACACTTCGAATGTGTAGAAGTAATAATAATTGCCAAAAACTTTGACATATTACCTAAGTTATCCAAATTGGTAATGAGAAAGTATCGTTATATTTTTCACTGCTTAATTTTTCATTTTTATTCCAAAGTTGGATGTGAGATAATGTTTATTTCGTTTTTTTTTAATAAATCACAAAAAAAAAAGAAACTGTTAAATGTCATACCTTTTTGAATGCTTTTCCTACAAACGGATGGGACGTAATGACTAGGCAAATGTTGTGGTCGAGGTTTTTGAGAACAATCGACCAAGGCTATAGTGTAGTTGTCAAATTCCAATCCGCATCTGGGATCAAATAGTGAATTACATTCGTAGCAGAATAATTTCTTCGGATCCCTTTGTGCACTATGGTCTCCATAACCTACATACAGAAATGGATCAATCTAAATGAATACTGCGCCACTTTTGTTTGTTTCTTCATAATGTAATAGAGCTTAAGATTTTAAAATATTTTCCTCGATATGTATATGTAGTTAAAATGTTAAAAGTACCATGTTTTCTATATTCAAGAAATAATTTGTTTATCAAAAAGTCATGTTTAAACGAGTTTTTGTTCCCTGTAAATTGGTAGTAAAAATTGCAATCGAAAATTTTGACGTATTTTGCTATACAGCGTGTCCAGAGAGGAATGGGATAATGCGATATGTCGGGAACGAATGGAGATTTTAAAATTCTGAAAACTTTGTTATAAATGTACGGTAGGGGTGCACATTTTGTGATAAAATTTCTTTAAATTAAATATGTCACCGCTAGGTAGCGCTACCTAACTTAATTTTCTTAAACTGAATATCCTACTTTCCTTATAACTGCTGCCAACCTATCTGCTGAACTATTCGGGAAAACAATAATTTTTATAGCACGAAGATGTCAAAGATTGTACTCTGTAGAGATAATAAGCAAAGATTAATTTATTAACTTTAATAAAACTCAAGACTTAACTAAGAGACAAACTCCAGAATCAAATGGAACATGTCACATTAAGTGCCTAATACAGGGGTTCCCTAAGTGTGCGCCGCGGCGCCCCAGGGCGCCGTAGAGTGTAACAGGAGCGCCGCGAGGCACTTCTGCGAACGCGGGTAGACATAGCGGTCTGGAACATTCTAGAATGAACATTTCGAAATGGCTTTGAAGCTAGTGGAACTTTCTAGAACATCTAGACTAGATCGTTCCCATAGCTTGTAGAACTTTCTACAAAGATACATTCACAAAGTATGCAACTTTCTAGTAGACCTATATAGCATACTATCGAACATTGTCGAAGTTTCACAAATGTTCTAGTATAAATACGACACCACTTCGGCGAACCAGTTCAGTTCCTAAATAACAATCGAAGTAGAAGTAAACAATAAAGAGAGACCGCAGTGTGTGCTCTGTTTAAGAGTTCTAGTGTGTATTCTCCCAAGTAAGCTAAAGCGACATCTCGAGACCAATCGCTCTAACATGGTTGAAAAATCTCGCGAATTCTTTACAAAAGATAAAAAGGGTGTTTACTAAACAAGCCTCAGTACCAAGCAACGCACCGCTAGTATCTTATAAGATCGCATGCAGTGTGGCAAAGTGCAAAAAACCTCACACCGTTGCAGAGGAGCTTATTCTACCGGCTGCTCTTGACATGGTTAATATTATCCTAGGAGAATCGGCGGGAAAATTAATTTCAAAGGTACCTCTGTCCAATAACACTATTAGTCGAAGAATTCATCATATAGCTCTGGATCTCAATGATCAATTAATAGAGAAAATGAAAGGCACGGAAACTGGTCTACAACTTGATGAAGCTGCTGACAGCAACAAAGATACCTTATGTGTTATGTACGCTTCCTGGATGATAATATTATCGTTGAAGACCTTCTATTCTGCAAAAACATCATTGGAAGCGCAAAGACTCAAGACTTATTTGAGCTGCTTGACAAGTTTATAACCGAAAATGATTTGAATTGGAAAAAGTGCATCGGTATGTGTACTGATGGAGCTCGATCAATGTCTGGTCACTATGCTTATTCGCAGCAAAGCACCGCATGTTAAGTGGAGCCATTGCATCATCCATAGGGAAGCACTTGCATCAAAGTCGAGGAACTCTTGATTGAATTTCGTATTAGAAGGAACTCTTACAGGGCTTTGGCTGGACTCAATTTGACCACCCTCCGTACAGCCCTGACCTCGCCCTTAGCTCTTTTTGCACCTGAAAACATTCCTTGGTGGTCAAAAATTCAACATCGATGAAGATCTCAAACATGTTACCACATGGTTGACAACACAGGCGGCAACGTTTTATGAAGAAAGCATACAAAAACTTGTACCACGCTATAACAAGTGCCTACAAAATGGTGGGAGCTATGTAGAAATATAGTTTAAGGTCGTTTTTTTGCAATAAATAGTTTTCTGTATCTGTACTCGTTTTGTTTTTGTTGGCGAACGGAACTTAGTTTCTGGAGGTGCCTCGTATTATAATATTCTTCATGTGAAGACGTAAACACGGTGTTAACAGTCACAGCGTGAAAGCGTCAACGTTTTGAAACTTAAATACAGTTTGATGTGTTTTGTTTCGATGGGTTAAGTTTAGATAACATTTTTGATAAATTAATCTTTCCAACTATGAATGAATAACAACTTTTCTATTTATTGGAGGACATTGTCGTATTATTTAGGTATTATCTGTATTATATCTATAGAATACAATCTTTTATCATTGATTTGATATAAAATTTATCAATTCATTTATTCGAATTTTATAAGCATTTATGTACGTACCTAGGTATATCTTTGTCTTAAATTTATCGATTAAAAAGTAGGGTATTCCATCAAAAATAATAACTAACTGACATTTACGAGGCTCATCCGGAAACTAGTACCCGTTCGCGCCGTGTGGAGCAGCAGTTGCGCAACGAGCCGCCGAGTGGTTTTCTCGTGACGCAGTGATCTGTCAGCTGTCAGCGTACGAGATTTGGTTGAGTTATCTACAATCATATCGCGTCAGTGTAAATTTGAAATGTTTAAGATACTCGACAATACCGCCAGTTGTAAAGTGCGGTCTGTAATAAGATTCCTGAACGCCAGAAATGTGAAGCCATGTGACATTCACCGTCAAATTCAAGAAGTGTACGGCAACGATGCGATGGGCGCATCATCGGTTCGGCGATGGTGTCGCAATTTCAATGCGGGGAGAGACAACGTTCACGATGAAGAGCGTCCAGGGCGTCCGTCCGTCATTACTGGTGCGTTGCTGCATGCAGTCGACGACTTCATACAGCAGGATCGGCGTGTCACACTTAATGACATCAGTGCACGTTTTCCACAGATTTCGTACACCATAACGCATGAAATCGTCAAAGATCATCTGCATTACAAAAAAAAATTGTGCAAGGTGGGTGCCGCGCATGCTTTCAGAAGAACACAAAAACAAGCGTATGGGTGCAGCCTTGAATGTTTTGGAGCGTTACGCAAATTAAGGTGATGCATTCTTGTCACACATTGTTACGGGCGATGAAACATGGGTTGCTTACTCAACGCCCGAAAGCAAACGCCAGTTCATGGAATGGCATCACTCTCATTCACCCATCAGACCCAAAAAGTTCAAGACAGCAGAATCGACTCGCAAACTCATGGCAACCGTCTTCTGGGACAGACATGGTCTCTTGCTTTTGGACTTCATGCCTCGATGGGGCACCATTAATGCGGAAGCATATTGTGCCACGCTACAGAAGTTGCGGCGGGCAATTCAAAATCGGCGGCGAGGCCTGTTGTCGTCGGGCATTGTGTTGCTGCACGACAATGCCCGTCCCCATCTTGCTGCAACAACACGCCAATTGCTCCAGCAGTTTCGCTGAGAAGTCTTCGATCACCCACCCTACAGCCCAGATCTAGCACCGTCGGATTACCACCTTTTTACAAAATCGAAAGATTTTCTAGGCGGAAAACATTTTCGCAGCGATGACGCCCTTAAAGCAGCGGTCACTACATTTCTCACCACACTGGCGGTAGAGGATTACGACGTAGGCATAAAAAATCTCATCCCACGATACAAGTGACTTAATTTACGAGGTGATTATGTAGAAAAGTATAGTATATGTATATGTCTAATAAAAAGTTTGTTCAGATATCTCTATTGGTTGCGATTTAATTGGCAAATGGGTACTAGTTTCCGGATGAGTCTCGTACAACAAAGTTTTCAGAATTTTAAAATCTGATTTCGTTCCCGAAGTATCACTATGTCTCATTCATCGCTGAACACGCTCTATAGTTAAGTTCAATTACATTTATTTGTTGAAAATCATGGATTTAAAGATTATACACGTGAAATGCAAAAACAACATTTTTGTAAATCAAATTCTGAATCCAGCGTTGGCTTTTATTTTATTTCAACTTTTTTTTTAAAATATAATTCGTAAATATATGATTCCTAAATATTTTAATAATAAGATATTAAATTCTTTTTCGATTTCCATCATTTTAATCTAACGAAAAAGTTCCGAGAGTAATTTGGTGGCGGTGCTGGTATTTAATAAAAAAGATACCTAAAGGATAATTTTTTGACGAAAATTACCTTGGCCTTGTATGGCAGCGACAAAGTCACGGTTGAACTTTATACTAAAATATTCTATAATTAAATTGTAAAGGTTACCGAAATGTTAAAACGGTTTTTATATATTTAACACAAATATTTTCTACATGTCTATATCAATAAAGCAAAGACAAAAGTATAATTTCATACCCCATATTTAAACATTTCTTTAAATTATATGTTTATTATCGTTTTTAAATTAAATTTTCTATATACATAAAAAGTAACTAGATTAATTGTATTTCACTATATGACTTAAGTAGAGTTGGCATTTTTTTCGCGGATGATTTAAGTTGGTAGTTCCGGCAATAAAGAACATATTCACCAATTTCTTAACGTAATACAGACGAATAAATTAAATCATCCCCGAAATTTAAAAAGTGCCAAATCGAAACGTAAGGAATATTACTAGAATTTTTCGATCTAAAAAATTCTCAGTTGGTAACGCAAAAATAACCAAAAAAAAAAAAAAGAAACAACTATACTTAGCATTCACTACGAGATATTAATAAAAAAAAAAATCATTCAGAATATTATAACAAATCGATAATATCCTTTGGTCGTTCACAGTAACTAGACCAGTAGAGCACACCACACACACACATACAATTGGAGATCATTGATTTTGACTTGCTGTACGAGGTTAGGTAATGACGAGAATTTTATAAAGCTTCCTCTTATTAGAAGGTTGGTAATAATGAGTTGATTGCTAGAAAAATGTATTGGGAAAATTAAATAACGTTGGATTGTGGAAAATTGACGGGATCTACAATTTCTTTTGAGCAAATTAATGAATGTAGGTCAGGTAAATGGTGATAAGTTAAAATGTTTGAAGGTTATGTAAGGATTGGAGATTATTGATGTAACTTTTACCTTTATTCGATTTCTTTTAGAATACAATTTAGTATTTTTGAATAGAAATTAATTTGATACGAGGACATGGGGTGAAAATAAATTGAAGGTCACCAGGAAAATGGGTAGCGATTTCAATTTGCTAACATGTTACATAATTCTACCTCCGGCACAATACTTACAGCCCATTATAAACGCTCCTAAGACGATGACTTTCCACAGCACCAGATCACTACCATCCATACTTCGATACGATTATCCGAACTCATGCACGATCTTAAAACGTTTCTAATATCGAAAAGGCGAATGGGGGTCAGTTGGCCAGCCAGGAACAATCGGGGTTGCGCTTCTCCGGCTGCAAAAGACGATCTTAAGCTTCGACTGGTCGCTTTTCCGTCTACGCCGACATTTGGCGATCTTCTACTCGTTTAACCCGCGTATGACGTCATACCTGGAACTTCCAAAGCCTCCCTCCCCAACCGCGTTCCGGTATTACGTCACGCGGCGGATCGATCAAACTATCGCCAAATAACCTTACGCCGAGAAAGAGACGGAAATACAAGGAAAGGAGGAAGTTTCGAAGCAAACACGGAAATCGACTGTATATGCAACTAGGTAAAAACAATGGCGTTTTGTGTGTACTAGTATTAGTATGTTGGTGGAAGGGAAGGGAGGAAATTATTTTACGTAATGGGGTTTCGACGTTCGGTTTCGCGTAATGGAAATGACAGCAGTCACAGCCACCTCGATGTCCATTTTAGTCTACGGGGGAAATTGGATTGATGTTGAGATACAAGATATTTCGGGAAAGATAGGAATGTGACAATGAAGTTAATTTTTAGCCACATCTTAGGATATATACAGGAAGTTTATTGCAAATATAGCTTATACAAATGTAGCCTTTTTTTCCACAATTAAACACTTTCGCATGTTGACGAATTTATTAACAACGTACAAATGGGGCTATTTGATGATATATATTTGCATAAAACAAAATATTTAATTCATTATCTTCTCATTTTCTTGTGTGTGCAATTTTGAATGTACATCGGTGTGTATGCAGGTTTCTCACGAGGAACTGCATCGATCGATATAAAAGAGTATACATTGGAAAATTCTGAAAACTTGGTAAAATACTAATAAGCCCACATGTACTATTGAACTACAAATTTTCAATAATATAAAACTTCCGGTTATACTGGAAGCAGCTGTCATTTCAAATAGAATATTCTATATATTGTGAAATGTTTGAATTCCTAGTTCAATTTTATTTGATAAAACAACTATAGATTTGTTTTTCTTCCACATTTGAACCGTTCAAAATACTTCACCAATGCAAATCATGGTATAGCTGTTTGAATGGTTCTGAATCGGTTCAACCGTAGAAGAAAAACAAAGTCTATGTTGCTATTTCTAACCATGATTGAAATATTTGCATTTTTTTTAATGTTTGACAGGTGGACGAGTGAATGTGAACTTTTATAACTGTGGAAGTGCTTAACTTGGAAAATTGAAATTTTGCAGAACTAGAAACCGAATTTTTCAATAACTATACAGGATGTCCGACAATTACGATTAAACATTCAAGTGTCAAAACTTAATTTTTTTAAATACCATACTTATTTTTCTCTTATCAAATTGCTTTTACAAAACAAAACAATATCCTATACATTACACTTCTAAAAGGGATACCATTCAATGCATATTATAACACAATTTTCTTCAAAAAAAAAAAGGATACCCACTAATGAGAATGTAGCTTAAGTAGTTCTTTAAAATGTCATCGAACTTTGGAAATATCCAAGTTAGTTATGACTTTACGTAATCCTGTCTGCGATACATAGGCGTTTCACGAAAGTAACGGGGTGTGCGCAAAAGTCGATTCTCGCTTCGTCAACGTCCACTTGTTTATTCTTCGTTCAGTTTAGGAAACGAGAGCGTGCGTTGTGTTTTGTATTACGTGTTATTCGTTAGAAATATATAATTATTAATTTAAAATGTGTAATGTGAACCAGGCTGAAAAACGACCCTTTGCTGGCACAGTAAATAAGTTTATCTGTGACTTTCCGGATTTGTTCTACGACGGTATTAAAACAGTTTGTAAAGTGCGCGAGAAACATTTGATGCGCTGGAACAAGGCGGTCTTTACAAACATGTAAATATCAAAGAACACAGAAATAGAAAAAAGGGCGTGCCAACGAGAACTGCCTTTATTTATGATTTACTTGTCATTATTAAAGCGTGTTTACTACGTACATACAAGGAATCGAGTGGACGTTCGGTCATTATCGGTTGATCGGTGTGCGTGTACCGATCAACCGATAATAACCGAACGTCCACTCGATTCCTTGTATGTACAGCGGGTGCAACCGTTTGTCAAGCTTTAGTCATTACGATAACCTGTAATTTGTCATTTCGCCTACTCGAAAATGAACCGTTTTAGAACTTTTGCTGTAAGTACAATCCCGAGTTGAAGTTGCCAAAAACGAAAACGTCACGTAAGCATGTTTTATTTGTACGCGAAAACGTGGAAAAGAAAATCAAATCTACATTAAAAAATCAGTTGCTTTGGTTATGTGTTGACGAGATAACAGATTGTAAAAGAAATTCTATTCTAAATGTTATAGTGCGTGTACTGGACCCTCATAAACCGACATTTCTACTGTTACTAGTCAGCAAAAGACTGGAAAAGTGTATTCGTGCAGCAATTGAGAGGGTGATATTTAGTTAGAAAACTTCCAAGTCTCACCACGTCAAATGTTGATGTTTCGGTAGGGTGTTCTCTTCTTGATCACGGTTGCAAGTGTTTACATGTTACGTGTAAAGTGCATGCTTTACATCTTGTGGTAGAAACTATTCGACAATGTTCACCCGAGGTAGATGCATTAATAGCAAGTACAAAAAAAGTGTTTCTCAGATCTCTAGAACGTCTTCGATCATTTCACGCACAGCGTCCTGGTATTCGTGAACCACCACAGCCGATTCTTACACGTTGGGGAACATGGTTGCAGGCAGCTCTTTATTATGCTGAATATTTCAAACAAGTAAAACCTGTTCTATTCTACAAATTAATCCTGACAATGCTGCAGCTATTAAGGAGAACCAGACAAAATTTCAAGATATTTCCGTTGAAACAGAGTTATAAACTATTCGTAACAACTATGAAGGATTACATGACGCAATAGAACAATTACAAAATAGAGCGTTGTCGTTAGTGGAGTCACTGCAAATAGTAGACGAAGTATATACATTGCTACGCACTATACATACATGACGCAAAATATAATCCCGTTTTAGAAAAGTTCGAGAATGTGTTCTAGAAAGATTCCGATTTTATTACATTGAAAGAAATTTGTGATGGTGCATCGACTAATCCACCGACTGAATTCAAAGTGTGTTTAATCATGTATATATTACATCCGTAGATGCCGAACGATCTGTTTCAAAATATAAATACATTTTTTTCACCACGGCGAACATCATTCAACGAGACAACAGTGGAAGCATATCTGATGCTGTCAACTTTTTACGACTCTTATCCAGTGGGTGATAATACTGATAATGGTCCTTCTATTTTTAATGTTCGGTCATTCCGATGCAGCCCGCCAACCCACTTGATAACGCTGCTTAAGAAACTTTTCAGATATTATAATTCTCGATTGGTTCTATTATTATTCGATTTAATACTTATTTTTTGGTATTGTACTTCCTGAAGGAAGCGCACGCTTATGCCGCGTAGGCACATTACCGCGCTTTAACTATGACCATTACCGGAGAACCCGAGTCGAGGTTGCGTTGCGTAGCGTAGGTTGGTACGCTTTCGTTATCGTACAATAGGTTTGTTCGTTTATCAATTAGTGCAATACGGAGTAGCTCGAATTTCTAAATTGTGCGTTCATTTGTAAAAAGATCTGGCAATCCGATGTTCGTTTGTATATGTTGGGAAGCTTCCGACTGTTTTGAATTGCACGAATTTACACCTGCTCAGGAGGTGGAGTGAGTTTGTGCAGTTCAGTGCAGCTGTCATTATATTATTTGCATTACCCAACTTTACTTCATATTCATATAAAATGACATCCCTTGTAAACATTGAAAGTGAAATATAACAATTAATAAATAATAAAGATTTTTTAATGCCATCGTGATTGTCAATTGCCACCATTCTCAATCTTTTAGGTTATGTATACTATACAAATGCCAATTTGTAGTTTTGTACAGTTCGTTTGTACCCATTTAGAATAGTTCTGAGCAATCAAAACGATCACGTGATCATAGTCCTATTACACTCTAGAACTAACCCGAGTAAGACAAACGAACAAACCTAATGTATAATACATCTGGTTGGAACGTGACTTTTGTAATGCGCATGTACTGGACCGTCTCAGAGTCGTGGCTAGGGCAAACATAATAATAATATATCCGTTAATTTCTTAATGCAATACATGCCAATATAATCTTTATTGCAGGAATTGTCAACTTAGATTGTCCGCCATATTTCAATATTTCCAAAGAGGAGTATTTTTAAATATGCTGAATAGGTTAAATCATCTTTAGCTATGTATAACAAGAGGTTCGAGTGCATCTAATAAGAAGTTATATAAAAATTACTTACATTTCTTGAAATCGCAGCTACTAACTAAAATGTGCAAATGAGGATATCTTAATTAGATTTCCTCATGCGTACATGTAACCAAATACTTTCAATTATGTATCGTATATCGTCCACTGGTGCACTGAAAACAATCTTTCAATTAAACATAATTGTGAACGGATACAAGACCCGTATATGCAATTTGTTGTTTAGCTCATTAAATTTAATACATGAAATATAATTTGAATAGGAATATAAAGATCACATTTCAATATTATCTACTTAAAAAGTGAACTTTTATCCTTCGTAGATGTCTTATCATCAATTACACAACACAATTATTGTCGAAAATTTAAATTTCAAAACATACAAAATATGCTATAAGTAGTGTTGGCATTTTTTAAATTTCGCGCATGATTGAAATTAGTAGAATCCGTTCAGAATGAGAAGGTGACATTACGTCACTAATTTCTGCGCGGCGGGAAATCGAGAGAACACTTCATTATGGGCTCGTTAAAGTAAAAACCAGAACTTAAGTATATTTATTCAAAAATAAATTACATGTTCGTTACTAGTTGACAGAATACTTACAATTTATTTAAAAGAAACCCAGTATTTACTAAAAATATAGAACAGAAAATTTATAATAAACGAAAATTGAAACCATTAATAACAAATATATTACGACGACAATGACATCTACAAAAACGGCAATTTGAGTAAGAACAGGTTTGTGCGCATGCTCATTCTGAACGGACTCTAGTTCCGGCAATAAAGGACATATTCGCCAATTTCTTAATGTAATATAGACAAATATATCCTTTATTGCCGGAACTACCAATTTAAATCATCCGCGAAATTTGAAAAAATGCCAACTCCACTTATCATAGCATATTTTTTATGTGTTTTAAAATTTTAATTTTCGACAATAATTATTCCTGGGTATTACATTTATTCTAGTTTTCCTCTTTATGCAGAGGTAGAAAGAATTTCTCAACATACTTTGTTAGCTATATTTTTTTGATTTGATAAATTGAGTTTTTAAAATAAAGCAGCTTCCTTCAACGGAAACGTCTAAGTTGAGAAATTATGATTTGATGGAATGAAAAAACTACATAAATTTCACAGGGAAGGTTGAACAGAACGCAAAAATATATTCCAAGATGTTCTATAAATTTAAAATAAGCATATTAATATCAACCTCCGGTGTAACCGGAAGCAACAGACACGCCAAAACCACAATATTTTAACTGTCATCAATAGATCAAATTTTCAAAATTTGTGGAGTATTTTTCGAAATACCCGCATTTATTGCAGAATCTTTTGACCTAGAGACGCAGATATCTAATCTTCATTTCGCCTTAATTTAGATGAAATAAGTTGGTGCTATCAAAACTGCTAAAAACTATTAATCAGTTAATTACATCATAATTTGTTTTATAAGTAAATATTTTAAATAACAATAGCAATAATTATTCATCTAACTTCTGTAGGTATATGTATAAAGTTGATGTTATACTTTTACTTACATCTTAATAATTCTGAAGCAATAACTGAACTAACAAAGTAATTCAAACTATACTTCATATCTCTTAAAAATAAATGGAAATGATTACAGTGAATCATTAAAAAAAGTAAATAAATTCTATATACAACGAACTATGATTTAAGTAAGTAGCAGATGTAATTATTCCCAGTTCTTAAAATAACATCAGCGTCATATGATTTCCTAGAGCTAATCAATTGCTAATTGACAAGATGCTTCCTATTCAATTGCAAACAATGAATTTCACGTAAAGCAAAATACAACATTATTTGTCAAGTTCATTTGGATGTTTATTGTAGCAAATTTTTTAAATAACAGTGTTATTATTATATTTATAACTTATGAATTACATCTTACTTTATACTCAGTTTGCATCTTCAATCTGGTTTCGTAGACTTATCGTTAGAATCCTTTTCATCGTTTACGATCAACATCAAACCACATAATATAAATATCGTCCCTAATAACCACAACGAAAATGTTAATTCACCGAACACTAAGTAACCACAAATTCCCTAAAATAAGTTTTGATGCACTACAAGTATAAATCCATATTACTTATCTGAATCGTACAGAAAATAAATAATTAGTAGCTGTGCTTATCGTAATTGCAGTTATCGATGAACTTCCTTGCAATGCCTTAATCAGTAATGCCCAAACGAAAGCGTTCGTTAATATCATTAGGGTAAAGAATAGTATTCTTGCTAATAAGAAATCCTACAATTTTGTAACGATATTAACAACTTTTAGAGGTTATGTGTGAGAAAATTTGTTTACATTTAATACTGGTGAACCCGAAAATTTTCCGAATATACTAGCTGAAGCTGCACATATTCCACTTAAGACGGCATAATATTGTTTCGACATTGTGTAAATCTTTAAAATATTTATTTGTTATTTACTAAATTCTGTGAATTGTCAATTCTGTATTTTCAAAATATAAAACAGGTGCGGCAACCTCTGGGGGTGAAATGGTTATTCTCTTTTAATGAATTAAAATATAATTTGTTAATTAATATATTTAATTATATAATTTTATATAATTTCGTTATTATTTTAATTAGGAAAATCGATATCGACGCTTATTTTAGATAATTAATTTAAATACATACAAACTTTTTGTGTAATGCTACCAATCTTTAGGTACAAAATATTAACATCCATAAATAAAGTTTATTTAAATTAAAATTAATGATTTGAAAATAAAATTAAGCTTTTAGTCGTAAAAAAAAACCCTCATCTTGTATTTGTTAAATAAACTGTTCCAAAAAAACCGTCAAATATAGTCTTAAATCCGCTTCAAGATTAACTACTTTTATAACATCGTACCATTACATCATCGTCTTAAAGATAATTTTCCAGAATCTACGTGAATAATTGCATAATAATCTATCGGTTTTTATCTAAAAATCCTTTATAGGATGTAATAAATCTAAGTTACAGCTGTTGCGGTGTTGTCATGGTTATGAAAGGAATAATTTTACTGTTTTTGTAGATGCACCGTTTCAATAAAGTAATGCAACCTTTTCGGTTAATATAAAAAGTATCGATTAAAATGTATAATTTATAGAAAAATTATTGGGAATAAATGTGTTTTGTTCTTAAATATTAAATATTGTATTATAGACAATTAATGAAAATTAAATATATTCAAGTAACAAAGAGGTTAGAATCTTGTTTAACTCAAGGACAATCAAATGGTAATGATAGTAGGTTAATGTAAATATATAATTTATTTCTATTTTATTTTCTATTTGTTAGTTTATTCGTTAGACACTGCTATTGATTCCGTTGAAAACTAAAAATATTTTCGTTTGACAAGTGGTAAAAGCTAGCGATTTGATTGTAGAGAGTCTGCTTGTCTAGAGTAGCCAGGTAAACGTAAACGTATGAGAGAATAATGAGGGAATGTGTATAAACCAAAACGAAGCCATGAAATTCACTCAACCTTAGCCGGGAGGTTGGTTGTTGTTGTGTCCGCGAAAACGTATGGTTTGCTCGTACCGTTCCGATATTTGTTTTCGCGAAAGGACAGTTTCGTGTCGGTTAAATAAATTAATAAATAAAATCCGGGTAAAATGTACAATCGTATCTATCGTGTTACTTGAATAAACCTCCAAACATGTGACATTTCACTTCGATTTCCTGGAAATATTGAAATGCTGTTAACCTATTTAAAGAGGTAAGAGAGCGAACTCGTATAACAGTTAGCATGCAGTAGTTTTAATCCGGTCCCAATTTAGATCGTGTTAGATATCTCTAATAGCAACAATAACAAAAAACAGATCCACTGTTAAAGTACAACATAAATATATCGTATAGAAAAAAAGTGTATTCTATCCTAAGAACAATTTTTAAATCTCTTCGTTATAACAGGATTTGTAGAGGTAATTTGTAATCAATTACAACGCGAAATCATTTTTTATACAAACAAAAATATAATATAATTTATCCTATATACGCATGCCCGCAAAAATAAGAATTTGTACTTAAAATATGCGTAGTATATTTCATATTTTGGCTAAGAATTTAATCAATACCTGTGGGTAATAGGTTTAGTCAATTTTGAGCGAATTTCAAAGCATTGCAAAATAGGGTCACCCAACAAGATTGGAAAAGAGAAAATATAGTTGTATATATAGTGGGCTGTGTCCGTTTAAATAAATGCAATTGTAAAATTTCTTTTCGTCAATTAACACATTCGTTCATTTGATGGAAAAGTGACACATATAAAAATAATTAACTTTTCAGATAGCTATTTTAAAATTTTTCATTACATGGCAGTTAACGGACTTTATGTTTGCCTATTTCATCAAAGCATTAATATACACTGTTGAAATGTGTAAGTTTTCCACATAAACATATTAGATTTTAGGGTTCATTTTGATTAATTATCTCAAAAATGATAATTTTTGACTTGTGTCACTTTTCTATCAACGGAATGATATACCGGGTGTCCCATTACATGATTGCTACAGCAAGTCAAAAATGTCTAATGAACCTATGGTCAAAACTCTATCGTAACTGAGCAGCAAGCATTTGAAGTTTTAAGTCCTCGACTTAATAATGATCGCAAGGACTGTGCGGTCATACCAACACAGAGTATCGGCACACTCCTCACCACACAAAATATTAATTAATTCGGAACAGCTGTTTCAAAAGCTCGATGGGACTCCATTTTCAACCGAGTTACCGAATAAATCTGAGCGAAAAACCAAAAAATTTCTTAATTCTACCATGCTTGTTTATCTCTACTCTTGAGGAAAAGATATATACTGTAAATATCTATAAGTATGTGTATATATACTAGGGTACGTAAGGATTTATTTATAGTCGCGAGTCCCATACATACATCGAATAATGTCCTTGATTCGCTTCGCGTGTTCCCCACCTTATACTTTCATAGTGGGCAAACGTTGTAAGACTGTCCATATATTTTAGCGGTTCACTTTACTACGGAACTTACGAACGCGGGTTCGGGAGTATCCCTGGATACCCTTTTGGCAATTTTCTAACAAATTTCCAAATTAATAAAACGAAATTAACGAATTTTAAAATTATATATGTAACTAAGAAATTTGAACGATGCCAATGTTATATAAACTCTCTGTTTATAATAACCTTTGCGGGAAACTGCCTATTTTCTAATTTAACCCTTTTTCTCTTCGAATAAATACTTTGATTTCACAATCGAACACTTTTAATTGGGATCGGAGTTAAGAAACACTTTAATTCAACGAAGGCTGAATAAAGATTGATGAAAAAAATTGGCGTCGTTCATCTTTCTTTTATTTTAAATCGCGAAAGACCGACGATTGTTTTATTCCACAGAAAATTTTGATAAATTAACCCAAATAGAAACTTTCATATCATTTGGATGATCTGATGTTTTTTCTGCAAATAGCATACGAGAATGAATGTAGTGACGCAACGAGGTGGTTGTATTTCGAGGATTCTATGATAAAAAATGTTACAGACAAGCTTTAAACGTGAACATTCTCCAACGATTTACTTAAACCTTTCAGATAAAGATTTAATTGATGAAATAATGTTTAAAATGCCTTTCAATTTACGCTGTTGCTTATTTTAGACGATTTCTACATGAATTTGGACGAATTATGTGAATAGGAAAATTAACTGAAGAGTAGATTTGTCCATGTTACCCTACGATTGACGTTATCTGGACTTAACTTTAATATTTAACATCAACGCCCCAAGGCCAGTTGGTTGGGGGAAAATGGTAATGAGAAAATTTCCATTTTTCCTCGCAAGAGGAATATTTAATTACCAATGAGTGGCAAACCTAAACCTCCCCGTTCAGAAAGAGAACCTACTCGTTCAGAGCTTGACAGCGGACGCTGTAGTTGTCCGTAAATATTGAACATTACAGTATATATCTCTTTACTAATACCTACTTTTCTGTCGTTTAACTCTAACATGCGTGGTATATACGGAACGAAAAAGTCTCTTGTCCCTTGCCTGCTAACCACGATTCATCCCGCCTTCATAAAGTAGAGCAAGACAAACGATAAGGTTCCTTCCTGTTAATTCGTCCGTCTACCCATTTTAAAAATCTAAACCATTCAATATGTACATAACACGACGGCCGAGTATTTTGTCAAGTGTAACACTTCAAACTGAGAAAGAATCCGTTCTTACCCTAATAAATCAAACAGACGGGAAAAATGAAGAGGCGCGTTATCTTTATTTAAAAGATTGTTTTCTCTCTTTATATAGATGGTCTCAAATCCATCCAATTCACGAGGCGAGGCTACGCGTTTTAATCAATTTCAGGTTTTCTAATTTAATATTGTGTCCTGTATGGTTTATATGCTGTGCTACGCTTGACGCTCCTGTTCGACCGAATCTATAGCATCTAATATGTTCATTAAATCCAGTCCCTATCGCTCGTTTTGTTTGTCCAATGTAGGCTTTATCACAGTCATTGCATGCAATTTTATAAATTGCCGACCTTTCTTTCATATCCGGTTTATCTTTCGGATTGCCAAGAAGGTTTTTGAGTGTATTACGTAAACTGAAACATACGTTCATATCTTCTTCCCTTAAAACTTTACTGATGATGATTACAATTATACACAATGTAATACACGTTTAACCTTCTAGTATACTTTCAAAAAGCGCGCGTATTTTGGTCAACATATTTAAGACGGTCAATACATATCAGCTGACAATTTTCGCGCAGCTTGGGTGTCTTCCGAAAGTAAACGCAGTTCTAGTTCATATTCATTCTTGTTTTGCATTATAGAACACTTTTCCTTGTTTTCTCCACGAAATGTGTTTCTGTTAAAAAAACCATATGCATTTCGTTGATTTCTCTTTAAAAACACCTTGAACGTTCATTTCAATGTATTTACACATGTAGCAGTCAACTTGAAAGTTAAATTAATTTAGAAAAATTAATTAAACCATTATTATTAATTAAATTAATTAAAAAACATTTTTTTTTCTAAAAAAGAAAAAATTATTGAATAACAAAATTATGAATATTATGCGTTACTTTATTTATGTAATAGATCCAATAACCTTGAATTTGCTGTAATAATTAGAGTTTCTAAGTCTAAAAATAAGCATGCAGTGGTCTCGAAATAACTTTGGTTATTTTTAGATGTCGTATAATTGTTATTAACAACGCTTTTTAGTGCTAAATTTTAATGAAACGATTATATTCAATGGTGTAAACCGTATAATTTGATTAGAAACATTAAACGTCTTTGTGATTTAATAACGGACAATATTTACATGAAAAATCACTGAAAATAACAAGTCTATAACAGCTAAATACGTAAGATGAGTTCTAATAAGCTCTAAAGCCTTTAATGTAATTTGAATTTCCGAAATTTATTCATTGCTTTTGTATTTTTAAAAACAATTTCGTTGTTAATTAATTGTCCTTATTATTTATTACCACGACTATCAAGTTACTGGTCTGTTGACCATGAAACCGGCAATGCGTTAATTTTTAGACAACACGTCATTCATTTTTTTTTCCGAATAATCTGACATAATACAAAGGAGAGAATACAGAATTATTGTTGCTATTTAAAAACTGTGTATCTACCACTATAACTACATTCTTTTTTATGATGCATCCTATCAATAGTTGTTAGGTTACATCTTGCTGTTGATGTTTACGTCAAGTTTATGTCCAGTTTATGAAGGTTTCAATAAGCAAGGAGTCATTAGAAAAATTATGACGATAATATTTGAAATTGAGTATTTTTAATAGCTCTTATCAAATATCTCTAATCTCTCAACATTCCTGAAAACATTGTTCTACAGTCGTTGGTTATGAAATTTTTCTGTACTATATTTTATTTTGTGAAGGGTGGGTCAATATGTCCATGACTTTTTGAATGAGAGATAGATTTTTCGGAAAAAAAATCGTTTTACTTCTCAACTACTTCTCCTTTTGGCTCAATACATTTCGTCCAACGTTTCTCCAATTTTTTGATCCATTCCAAATAATATGACTTATGGAGGCACTCAAAATAGGTGTTTGTTTGAACGAGCCATTTCTTCAGATTTGGAAACAGGAAGTAGTCACTGGGGGCTAAATCCGTAGAATATGGCAGGTGGGGGAGCAGTTGGTAGCCCAGTTCATGAAATTTCGCCATGGCGATTACGCACGTATGCAATTGTCTTGATGGAAGAGTACTTTCTTCTTGACCAAACGCGGTCGTTTTTTCTTCAAATCGTCTTTGAACCTGTCCAATAAGTTGGCGTAATATTCGCCGTTGATTGTTTTCTCTCCTAAAGGTAGTCGATGTGGATTATGCCGCGTGCATCCCAAAAAAGTGTCGCCATGACCTTGTTGGCTGACAGACCCACCTTGGTCTTCTTCGGCGCCGATTCGTCCGGAGAAATTCACTGTTTCAACTGCTGTTTGGTCTCCGGTGTGTTGTGGTGTATCCATGTTTCGTCAACCATTATGAAATGGCGTAAAAACTCGTCCTGATTACGGTTAAACAACGTCAAACACTCCTTCAAAGTTGTCTTGAGTTTGTGAACAATTGTAAGCAAACGCGGCACACATCTTGCGGATAGCTTTCTCATACGCAAGTGGTCATTTAAAATCGAAACCACTGAGCCATGTGATATACCTATGGCTTCTACAATTTCGCGTACTTTCAATCTCCGATCGGCCATCACTATATCGTGGATTTTTTCGATTGTTTTGTGTGTAGCGATCTCAACTGGGCGTCCAGAACTTTCGGTGTCATTAGTGCTTGTACGATCACAACGAAATTCAGTAAACCACTTCTTTACCATTGATTATGATAGTGCAGAGTTCCTATAGTATTTATCAAGTTTAGCCTTGGTTTAAGTCAGGTATGGGCAACCTTTGCTTAGCTGAGGGCGTAATTTCGGGACTTAATCAGGTCGCGGGCCATAGGTAAGAAATAAGTAGGTAGTAGTGAATAAAAAGGCCATAAAAATTCACACATTTTTTTTATTTATTAGAATTATACTAGCATAATCAAACATATAAAAAGCAAATTAACAAAAAAAGATAGAAAAATCAAATGAAAATCAATGAGAGACTTGAGTTTGAAGCTGAGAAGCAAGATGATCAATATTGGGGTCAATATCACTAGTACATAGGCGCAAAGTGTTTTCTAAATTAACATCTGTAGGCCGAGTACGATGCTTATTTTTATTAATTTTCATGATTGAAAAAAATTGATCACATTTATACGTGCTTCCGAATGTGCAAATTATTTTTCTTGCGAAAACTCTCAGCTGTGGATACTTTTCTTCGGAAAGGTATGTTCTGTAAAATTCGCTTAGTTCCACATCATCAAATTTAGACTTCAAATATGAGTCTTCTTGAAGCTCGATCAACTCCATTTGTAGGTGAAGCGGAGCATCTTCCACATTACACTTACACGGATTTGCAAAAATATTGAAAGTGCTATCCATATTCCTAAAATCGGAAAACCGATCAGTGAATTGCTCTGACAGTAGTTTCAGTTCTTCAGCATAGCGACCGTAATCAATGTTTTCGTGACTGGATAATGTTACAAAATGAAAACAGTTTTTACTTCTCATTTGTGTTTCACACAAGCGAATTTTGTTTTGAAAAGCTTCAAGATGACTGTACAGCTGATTTACCAATTGCCCTTGTTTTTGAAGCTTCAAGTTCAGGTCGTTTAAGTGTCCTGTGATGTCTACCAGAAATGCCAAGTCACAAAGCCATGTTGGATCACATATTTGCGGCAATGTTTTCTCTTTCATTTCCATAAAATCAGCTATTTCTTTTCTAAGGTCATCAAATATTTTTAGCATTTTGCCTTTGCTTAGCCACCTTACTTCGCAATAATATGTCACATCATCGTGTTTTGAAGAGAGTTCATCCAAAAATGCTTTAAACTAGCGATGGTTAAGACCGCGGGATCTAATAAAATTGATGGTATTTACTACCACATCCATAACGTTCTTCAGTCGAATGGACTTAGAGCACAAGTCTTGTTGGTGAATAATGCAATGCAGAATTATTAAATCACATTCTTGCACATTCATAGCGGTTGCTCTTTCCTTCAGAATTCCGATAAAACCTTTTCGTGGACCGACCATTGAAGGCCCACCATCTGTGCACACTCCAACTAATTTACACCACTGCAAACCATATTACTCAAAAGTACTTTGCACCTCGGCAAAAATATCTTTTCCAGTAGTGGTCCCTTGTAGCGGCCGTAAAGCCAGTAATTCCTTTGTCACTACAAATTCTTCATCAACACCTCGTATAAAAATAGCTAACTTGGCTGTGTCAGATAAATCTGTACTCTCATCCAAAACAATCGAAAATGCTTGAAAACCAGCCAGTCTATCAGTCAAAGTTTTTTTTGATATCACTAGCCATCATATCTATACGTCGAACAACAGTACGTCGCGATTAGCTCACTTTCTCAAACTCTTTTTTTCTTTTCTAGACACAAAAGTTCTGCAACATCTACTAGGCACTCTTTAACAAACTCTCCCTCAGAATATGACTTCGATGTTTTCGCTATTTTGGAACTAACTATAAAACTAGCTTTAACAACACTGTCTAGATTTGATCTTTGTGAATGGACCATTTCTTGCTGTTTCCCTAAATCGGTAATGAGTTTTTTAATTTTATCCTTTCTTAACTGGCCCGTAAGTAATTTATATTGAGCGAAATGCTTGCTGGAGTAATGCCGCTTCATATTGTATTCTTTTAAAACAGAAATTGTTTCATTGCCCCAGCAAACACATAGGTTTACCACTGTGCATGATAAAAAAGTATTCTTCAGTCCATTTGTTTTGGAATTGACGACATTCTGTGTCCACTTTCCGCTTTTTTAAACCAGACATCTTGATAGATTTTTTTTCTTCTGAGCTGAATTTGCTTGAATATTTCCCGCGTCTTTTCTTATCAGTTGTTAAGAAGTAATGAGTTGACACGCACGCTGAGCGGTTTATATAGTACCCGCAATAAGCAGCTAGAATACTCTCGATCGTACGCGAATATGCGATGCTAGCCGCGTTATGAATAACAGTCCGCGCTGGAGCGCTTCGAGGTCATCGGGCGGCTTCCCGAATGTTTATCTGTTTGTCTCTTTCTAACGACTATTTCTGACTCGATCTGTGGCATTCCATTGCGTACGCTTAATAATATTATTTATCGATTTTAGTCTTTATGATTTGAATAAATACAGTTTTAGGTTGGTTGACGGTAATTACAAATAAAGTATGTGTGCTAAATCTTTAATTTTTTTGGCGCGTTATTTGAATTTCTCTCGCAGGCCGGATTGAAGCTGGTGGAGGGCCGGATCCGGCCCGGGGGCCGGGGGTTGCCCATATATGTACCTATGGCTTCTACAATCTCGCATACTTTCAATCTCCGATCGGCCATCACCATATCGTGGATTTTTTCGATTGTTTTTTGTGTAGTGATCTCAACTGGGCATCCAGAACGTTCGGCATCTTTAGTGCTTGTACGATCACAACGAAATTCAGTAAACCACTTCTTTACCATTGATTCTGATGGTGCAGAGTCCCTATAGTATTTATCAAGTTTAGCCTTGGTTTAAGTGATGGTTTTCATCCCCAAAAAAAATAATGCTTTATGAGCACACGAAATTCACTTTTTCCATTTTCGCCAAAAACAAGTAACACCGTAATAGAGGAAACTTACCCGTTTTGTTTTTCGAATAATGTAATAAAATTGTATAATACAGTGTCATCCACAAAGTACGCACCATATGGGAAACTTCTTTATTATGATTCAAGCAAGATTTAACCGTCAGATGTAGTTGTAACTGACATAAAAATAATTAAAATAAACATAACTCTCTCGATTACGTTCTTTCTTGATCATCTCTCAATGCAACTCTGTATATTATAGAAAGTACATAAAATTGTTATTCTATAGGTAATCGCCACAATTTTTACAAGCCACGTAAAAGTAATACAAATAAACTCCTTTCCTTTACTTTAGAAAAAAGAAAATCCAACCTCATATGTTTAGTTCGATTTTAGTAAAATAAAAGGCCAAGGTGCATCGTGTATTATCTTAAACTAACTTTCTAATAATGCTTAAAGACATCAAATTTAACGTTTAATAAAACCAAGTTTTATTATAAGTAAATACATACTTTTACCCAACGAAAAGTGTCACCTGCCACATGTCAAGATGAGATAAGATAAGGGAAACAACAAGCTTAAGCACGTGTAAACATTAGTAATATACAGAAACAAGAATTAATACCTACATATTTGTATCCTGCAGCTTCAAAATGAATCGAATTATCTATTTTGTGTGGTAAAAACATAACAATAGAGCCCAGGAGTTGATACTATATGAGGCGTTGCAGCTTGCATTATTGAAATTTTTTGCATTCAAGTGTTTGAGCGAGTCTAATTGGAGAGAAAATGCATAACATAACATAACATAGCTGATACACAGTTTGATTGTGAAATCACTTTGCCAAATGCTTTAAGTGAAATTGTTCGATTTTATTTGTTGATTCATGTATGGAACAGTGTGTTGTATAATTGATCAGTTTAGGTATTTTGCGTATCAAAAATAGTTAGATATCACCTAGCATTTTATATGTATATAATAATACATAGTTAATTACTTTCGGCCGTTCAGATTCTTTTTAGATTATACTATCAGAAAATTCAAAAATATCATACTCATATAATTTTATTAATTTATAAATTGTATTAAAAATTATCATAAATTCTTAAGACATGTATAAGTGTCTGTTCCTAAAATACATTTAAATGAGATAAGGGTTCCGAAAAAAGGTCCTCATCAGCGGTCGAGATTGTACATAATTTTAATGTCCATATCTAACCTCTGATTTGTGTAAGTTTGATTTACTAAATTTTTTGAGATACCGGCGTTAAAGTTGAATAATATTAAATTATATTCATTAGTAGGTATCATTCACAGCAATCTAACTTATTGATTTACTATTATTGATATATAGCAGCTGTTCTCAACCTGTGGGGCGCAAATACTTAACTAGTGCGCTTCATGTATCTTTTTCAATTTATTATCAAACCAACCTTTGAAATAAAGAAATCACTAAATTTGCTTAATAGAGGCTCATCGTGCTCGCTCCTCGCCATTTTCGTTTTCGGTTTTGTCTTGTTTATCAACGCCGTTGTAACCTCACATTTGTTTCGTTGCGCATCATAGTTGTGGCCGAATTATCTTGATCACATATCAAAATGATTATTGCAACAATCCTTAGAATTTTTTAAAGTTGCCACTTTTTGAGAAATTCAAATTTTAAAATTTAACTTATAATTTTCAAAATTTTTTTAAATTGTAACCCCTATGTGGATATGATTTTATTTTCCACCTCTTTACGTACAAATAAAACATGCTTACGTGCTGTTGCCGTAGTTGGCAACTTCAACTCCGGGTTGTATTTGTTCCAAAAGTTCTTATACGATTTCTTATCCAGTATGTTAAGTGACGCGCCGTTTTTTTCTATTTCACACTCGTCCGCAATCATTCTTTTGCCAGCACATCAAAGTTTTCTCGCACACTTTGCAAACTATTTTAGCACCGTCGTACAACTAATCTGGAAACTCACAGATAAAGTTTTTTACTTTATCAGCAAAGGGTCGTTGTATAGCCTTGCGCACACTGCACATTTTTAATTAATAATTTTCTTGAATAATTAGTATTCCGCTCGCCTAATTTAATTCACACACACGCGCCGCGGTAGTGATGATGAATGTGTACGAATTTGAACTGTTTTGCCACCCGGTAGATGTTTACACATCGCATCAGACAGGCGCGCACCGAGTTCCGTTGGCTCCTCCAGCTGTTACGGTTATGCTGGGACGACACGATTATCTTACCTTCCTTATAATTTATATATACAGTGGAAACAGGATAAATCTAAATCGGCAGATATCAAGCTAACCTCCAAGCAGCTTCCCTTGTGGCGTATCATATTAAAACCCAATTCAACAGCGTATTGCCTTTCAAACGCAAGATATTCGATTTTTTCCACTTTTACAGAAACACTAACATCGACTAACACAGACGGCTGTTGAACAACAAATGAGCGTCCAACATTTTATTAACATAATATTTTTGACAAGTAACGCCATCTTCATGTTGAAGCTTGAAACTTTTCAGACCACTCTCGTTTATAATTGCAGAGAGAAATATTTCATTTTTCAATAATAATAATACTAATACTAATACTAATAATAATAATAATACTAATACTAATACTAATACTAATACTAATACTAATACTAATACTAATACTAATACTAATACTAATACTAATACTAATACTAATACTAATACTAATACTAATACTAATACTAATACTAATACTAATACTAATACTAATACTAATACTAATACTAATACTAATACTAATACTAATACTAATACTAATAGTAATACTAATACTAATAGTAATAGTAATAGTAATAGTAATAGTAATAGTAATAGTAATAGTAATAGTAATAGTAATAGTAATAGTAATAGTAATAGTAATAGTAATAGTAATAGTAATAGTAATAATAATAATAATAATAATAATAATTGTCTATTAGACCAAAAAAATCGGTATAAGACAAGTTAAGATACAAAGAAGTTGAGGGAAGAAAAGAAAGCCACAATATAACAGAAAAAAAGTAGAAAAAACATTTTTTGTTTTCAGTGTGTAAGTAACCCTCCTAGTCATGTTACATAATTCTACTTATTCTATTGCCTTACATATGTTAATGTATTCATCTGTTGCATTGTATAGAAAAAGCATCACCCAGAAGGAGAGGGAGTAGGTCAATGAAATTTAGTGCAAATATTTATTGATAAGTCAGTAGTAAATGATTACAGTTTCAAAAAAAAACCTCTTAAATTTACTGAGAAAAATTAATAATGTGTGGAACTCCCTCGCTGCCGTATACACTCTAGTATTCGCCTGGGCATGCTTCTGATGAGGTGATCAATGTCCTCTTGAGGAATAGAGTCCCACGCCACCTGAATCTCGTGTCGCAAAGCTTCAACAGTTGCAGGCGGATGGTTTAGACTATTGGTCCTCCGACCCATATTATCCCACACATATTCAATGGGTGAGAAGTCGGGATTCCTTGGGGGCCATGGAGGTATTGTAACCTCGGATTCGTCTAGGAAGTCGATAGTCCTGCGTGCAATGTGCGGACGAGCATTATCCTGTTGAAAAATTGGCCCTGGAAGACCCCTGATGTAAGGTACTGCATGTGGGCGTAAAATGTTACTGACATAGCGCTCAGCTGTCATAGTGCCTTGAATGAAAACTATTGCGGACCTGCTTCCAATACTGATGGTACCCCATACCACCAACCCTAGAGTACGCGCAATAGAATGTTCTACAGGATGTTGTAACGTACGCCTCTCACCACGACGTCTTCTGATCCTCTGTCGTCCATCATTGGATCCCAAACAAAATCGTGATTCGTCACTGAAAACAACTGAGCCCCATTGGCGATCCCATTGTATTTGGTCATGACACCATTGCAAACGCTGGCGCTTATGTTCCAATGTTAATGGAAGCACTGAAAAAGGACGGTATGAATGTAATCCAAATGACCGAATCCTACGATATATGGTTGATATCGACACTTGCCTTCCCATTACATTGAATCAAACATCCGCTATCCTCCTTGTCGTAAATCGGTCTCGAAGCGCTGATAGTCGAAGAAACCGATCTTGCCGTTCTGTGGTTCTCCTTTGGGGTCCAGTGCAGCGACGACGTCGTTGTCGACCTTCCTCTTCCCACATATTCTTGACCAATTCCTCTCCGATCTTCTTGCAAATTCCCGAAACGAAATTCCAGCTTCGTGAAGCCCAACAATCCTTCTTCTTTCAAATTCTGTTAATTGTCGAAATTGTCGATGTCTTCTTATTCTAGGCGTTGTAAATGCTCTATGAAACAAAAAATTTGCAATAACAGAAAAGCTAATTGTCACCAGTAATCGATACGAATAACATGATTCTGTTCATCTTTTTTGTTGAAACTATAATCATTTGCGACTGACTTATCAATAACCTGGGCAAATATGCGGTAACAGCCAGAGGCGTGGCGAGCGCATAAAAGTTTACACATAAAATAGAAGGTAAGAAATAAATTATAAAACGTGCTGAAACACTTACCGTTTTAAAAGTCTTCCGTGAAATCACAAACTGGGTAACATCTATTAAATATTTGAATCATTAGATATGTTTCCACAGCTGTTTCAGTCAAGTGAGTACCACGTGCGGAATAAATGTTTTTTAATGCCGAAAACGACCGTTCGACATCTAGCGATGTTATATTTGCATATTTAAAATAATCTTTGAAACAACTTAATGCATCTTCACACGCACCTTCACAAATTTGTCTTAATATAAGAAAATCGGAGACTTTCTCTAAAACACTTTCAAATTTTCGTATTACACACCAATTTGTTTCGCCTTCTACAGCGCATATCTGTGCGTGAACATCATTCACAATTTGAACAGAATCCACTAGCGACATCGAAACATTTTGTAATTTTTCTATTCCCTCTGCTAGTCCGAAGTAATTGTTGTGAATAGTTTGTAAATCTCTTTTAACCTGACTATGTTGAAATATTTCCTGGCTTTTCTTGATTGCTGCAGCTTCTGTCGGATTGAATTTTTAAACTACCTTTTTTACTTGATCAAAATATTTGTTGTAATAAAACGCAGCCTGCAACCATGTTCCCCAGCGTGTAACAATCGGCTGTGGTGGTTCAGGTAAATCGGGACACAGTTTGTGAAATAGTCGGGTACGTTTCGGGGACTTTAGAAACACTGCCTTTGTACTAGCAATCAATGCATTTACTAGTGGAAAACATGTCGGAATCGCTTGTGCCGCAAGATTTAGAGTATGGATTTTACACGTTACATGTAAGAACACTGTGTTCTTTAAGAGATCGGCCCAAAGAACGCATGTTTGCGGCACCATCACTTATAAACATTAAAAGTTGCTTAGTTGGAACTTCAAATTTGTTCAATGAGTTCAACACCACCTTTAAAATCTCATCGGCAGTACAATTTATAACTCTTTTGGAAGCAAGTAAGAAGGAGGATGACGGTCGATGTGGTTCCATTGTACGTACCATTACATTAACCACAGAATGTTTTTGACGATCTGTTGTTTCGTCCACACACAACCACAGTTTTTTATCTTTCAATTCCATTTTCATTCTTTTTTCTATATGTTCACGAGCAAATGGCACTACATTTCGTATCGATGTCCGACTAGGTAATTTACAATCCGCATATTCATTCCAGAAGGAGACAAATGCTTCTTTGTCTAGTAAACGAAACGATAGATTACATAAAATAAGAGTAACACATAAATCAAATGTAAATTCTTCTTGGTCTCGTATGCCACTTTTTGCAGAAGAATGCTGTTTGCTTTCGATGTGACGTTGACAATGCTTGCCAACTTTGCCAAATGCTTTAAGTGAAATTGTTCGATTTTATTTGTTGATTCATGTATGGAACAGTGTGTTGTATAATTGATCAGTTTAGGTATTTTGCGTATCAAAAATAGTTAGATATCACCTAGCATTTTATATGTATATAATAATACATAGTTAATTACTTTCGGCCGTTCAGATTCTTTTTAGATTATACTATCAGAAAATTCAAAAATATCATACTCATATAATTTTATTAATTTATAAATTGTATTAAAAATTATCATAAATTCTTAAGACATGTATAAGTGTCTGTTCCTAAAATACATTTAAATGAGATAAGGGTTCCGAAAAAAGGTCCTCATCAGCGGTCGAGATTGTACATAATTTTAATGTCCATATCTAACCTCTGATTTGTGTAAGTTTGATTTACTAAATTTTTTGAGATACCGGCGTTAAAGTTGAATAATATTAAATTATATTCATTAGTAGGTATCATTCACAGCAATCTAACTTATTGATTTACTATTATTGATATATAGCAGCTGTTCTCAACCTGTGGGGCGCAAATACTTAACTAGTGCGCTTCATGTATCTTTTTCAATTTATTATCAAACCAACCTTTGAAATAAAGAAATCACTAAATTTGCTTAATAGAGGCTCATCGTGCTCGCTCCTCGCCATTTTCGTTTTCGGTTTTGTCTTGTTTATCAACGCCGTTGTAACCTCACATTTGTTTCGTTGCGCATCATAGTTGTGGCCGAATTATCTTGATCACATATCAAAATGATTATTGCAACAATCCTTAGAATTTTTTAAAGTTGCCACTTTTTGAGAAATTCAAATTTTAAAATTTAACTTATAATTTTCAAAATTTTTTTAAATTGTAACCCCTATGTGGATATGATTTTATTTTCCACCTCTTTACGTACAAATAAAACATGCTTACGTGCTGTTGCCGTAGTTGGCAACTTCAACTCCGGGTTGTATTTGTTCCAAAAGTTCTTATACGATTTCTTATCCAGTATGTTAAGTGACGCGCCGTTTTTTTCTATTTCACACTCGTCCGCAATCATTCTTTTGCCAGCACATCAAAGTTTTCTCGCACACTTTGCAAACTATTTTAGCACCGTCGTACAACTAATCTGGAAACTCACAGATAAAGTTTTTTACTTTATCAGCAAAGGGTCGTTGTATAGCCTTGCGCACACTGCACATTTTTAATTAATAATTTTCTTGAATAATTAGTATTCCGCTCGCCTAATTTAATTCACACACACGCGCCGCGGTAGTGATGATGAATGTGTACGAATTTGAACTGTTTTGCCACCCGGTAGATGTTTACACATCGCATCAGACAGGCGCGCACCGAGTTCCGTTGGCTCCTCCAGCTGTTACGGTTATGCTGGGACGACACGATTATCTTACCTTCCTTATAATTTATATATACAGTGGAAACAGGATAAATCTAAATCGGCAGATATCAAGCTAACCTCCAAGCAGCTTCCCTTGTGGCGTATCATATTAAAACCCAATTCAACAGCGTATTGCCTTTCAAACGCAAGATATTCGATTTTTTCCACTTTTACAGAAACACTAACATCGACTAACACAGACGGCTGTTGAACAACAAATGAGCGTCCAACATTTTATTAACATAATATTTTTGACAAGTAACGCCATCTTCATGTTGAAGCTTGAAACTTTTCAGACCACTCTCGTTTATAATTGCAGAGAGAAATATTTCATTTTTCAATAATAATAATACTAATACTAATACTAATAATAATAATAATACTAATACTAATACTAATACTAATACTAATACTAATACTAATACTAATACTAATACTAATACTAATACTAATACTAATACTAATACTAATACTAATACTAATACTAATACTAATACTAATACTAATACTAATACTAATACTAATACTAATACTAATACTAATACTAATACTAATACTAATACTAATACTAATACTAATACTAATACTAATACTAATAGTAATACTAATACTAATAGTAATAGTAATAGTAATAGTAATAGTAATAGTAATAGTAATAGTAATAGTAATAGTAATAGTAATAGTAATAGTAATAGTAATAGTAATAGTAATAGTAATAGTAATAGTAATAGTAATAGTAATAGTAATAGTAATAGTAATAATAATAATAATAATAATAATAATTGTCTATTAGACCAAAAAAATCGGTATAAGACAAGTTAAGAATACAAAGAAATTGAGGGAAGAAAAGAAAGCCACAATATAACAGAAAAAAAGTAGAAAAAACATTTTTTGTTTTCAGTGTGTAAGTAACCCTCCTAGTCATGTTACATAATTCTACTTATTCTATTGCCTTACATATGTTAATGTATTCATCTGTTGCATTGTATAGAAAAAGCATCACCCAGAAGGAGAGGGAGTAGGTCAATGAAATTTAGTGCAAATATTTATTGATAAGTCAGTAGTAAATGATTACAGTTTCAAAAAAAAACCTCTTAAATTTACTGAGAAAAATTAATAATGTGTGGAACTCCCTCGCTGCCGTATACACTCTAGTATTCGCCTGGGCATGCTTCTGATGAGGTGATCAATGTCCTCTTGAGGAATAGAGTCCCACGCCACCTGAATCTCGTGTCGCAAAGCTTCAACAGTTGCAGGCGGATGGTTTAGACTATTGGTCCTCCGACCCATATTATCCCACACATATTCAATGGGTGAGAAGTCGGGATTCCTTGGGGGCCATGGAGGTATTGTAACCTCGGATTCGTCTAGGAAGTCGATAGTCCTGCGTGCAATGTGCGGACGAGCATTATCCTGTTGAAAAATTGGCCCTGGAAGACCCCTGATGTAAGGTACTGCATGTGGGCGTAAAATGTTACTGACATAGCGCTCAGCTGTCATAGTGCCTTGAATGAAAACTATTGCGGACCTGCTTCCAATACTGATGGTACCCCATACCACCAACCCTAGAGTACGCGCAATAGAATGTTCTACAGGATGTTGTAACGTACGCCTCTCACCACGACGTCTTCTGATCCTCTGTCGTCCATCATTGGATCCCAAACAAAATCGTGATTCGTCACTGAAAACAACTGAGCCCCATTGGCGATCCCATTGTATTTGGTCATGACACCATTGCAAACGCTGGCGCTTATGTTCCAATGTTAATGGAAGCACTGAAAAAGGACGGTATGAATGTAATCCAAATGACCGAATCCTACGATATATGGTTGATATCGACACTTGCCTTCCCATTACATTGAATCAAACATCCGCTATCCTCCTTGTCGTAAATCGGTCTCGAAGCGCTGATAGTCGAAGAAACCGATCTTGCCGTTCTGTGGTTCTCCTTTGGGGTCCAGTGCAGCGACGACGTCGTTGTCGACCTTCCTCTTCCCACATATTCTTGACCAATTCCTCTCCGATCTTCTTGCAAATTCCCGAAACGAAATTCCAGCTTCGTGAAGCCCAACAATCCTTCTTCTTTCAAATTCTGTTAATTGTCGAAATTGTCGATGTCTTCTTATTCTAGGCGTTGTAAATGCTCTATGAAACAAAAAATTTGCAATAACAGAAAAGCTAATTGTCACCAGTAATCGATACGAATAACATGATTCTGTTCATCTTTTTTGTTGAAACTATAATCATTTGCGACTGACTTATCAATAACCTGGGCAAATATGCGGTAACAGCCAGAGGCGTGGCGAGCGCATAAAAGTTTACACATAAAATAGAAGGTAAGAAATAAATTATAAAACGTGCTGAAACACTTACCGTTTTAAAAGTCTTCCGTGAAATCACAAACTGGGTAACATCTATTAAATATTTGAATCATTAGATATGTTTCCACAGCTGTTTCAGTCAAGTGAGTACCACGTGCGGAATAAATGTTTTTTAATGCCGAAAACGACCGTTCGACATCTAGCGATGTTATATTTGCATATTTAAAATAATCTTTGAAACAACTTAATGCATCTTCACACGCACCTTCACAAATTTGTCTTAATATAAGAAAATCGGAGACTTTCTCTAAAACACTTTCAAATTTTCGTATTACACACCAATTTGTTTCGCCTTCTACAGCGCATATCTGTGCGTGAACATCATTCACAATTTGAACAGAATCCACTAGCGACATCGAAACATTTTGTAATTTTTCTATTCCCTCTGCTAGTCCGAAGTAATTGTTGTGAATAGTTTGTAAATCTCTTTTAACCTGACTATGTTGAAATATTTCCTGGCTTTTCTTGATTGCTGCAGCTTCTGTCGGATTGAATTTTTAAACTACCTTTTTTACTTGATCAAAATATTTGTTGTAATAAAACGCAGCCTGCAACCATGTTCCCCAGCGTGTAACAATCGGCTGTGGTGGTTCAGGTAAATCGGGACACAGTTTGTGAAATAGTCGGGTACGTTTCGGGGACTTTAGAAACACTGCCTTTGTACTAGCAATCAATGCATTTACTAGTGGAAAACATGTCGGAATCGCTTGTGCCGCAAGATTTAGAGTATGGATTTTACACGTTACATGTAAGAACACTGTGTTCTTTAAGAGATCGGCCCAAAGAACGCATGTTTGCGGCACCATCACTTATAAACATTAAAAGTTGCTTAGTTGGAACTTCAAATTTGTTCAATGAGTTCAACACCACCTTTAAAATCTCATCGGCAGTACAATTTATAACTCTTTTGGAAGCAAGTAAGAAGGAGGATGACGGTCGATGTGGTTCCATTGTACGTACCATTACATTAACCACAGAATGTTTTTGACGATCTGTTGTTTCGTCCACACACAACCACAGTTTTTTATCTTTCAATTCCATTTTCATTCTTTTTTCTATATGTTCACGAGCAAATGGCACTACATTTCGTATCGATGTCCGACTAGGTAATTTACAATCCGCATATTCATTCCAGAAGGAGACAAATGCTTCTTTGTCTAGTAAACGAAACGATAGATTACATAAAATAAGAGTAACACATAAATCAAATGTAAATTCTTCTTGGTCTCGTATGCCACTTTTTGCAGAAGAATGCTGTTTGCTTTCGATGTGACGTTGACAATGGCTTGTGGACCAACACATTAAAGGGATTTTACAAACTGGACGTTGAATTTTAGCGCCATCGAAAATTAAGTCCGGCATGTCCACTTTAAAGTTTTTAACTGTAAGCCTACATATACACAGAACTACTCGCATATAGTATCGATTTAGTACTGACGCTGTGAACGCGTGAAATAAATAATCGCCGACTCCGCACCACATATCTACTACACTGACTGTTACCGCTGTTTGCCTAGACCACTTATCAATAAACATTTTCACCGAATTCCATTGACCTACCCCTTCTCCTTCTGGGTGATGCTTTTTCTATGCAATGCAGTATATTTATTCGTTGATTAACGCTCCTGACATGCACATCGTATCAAGGTCTCTGATTGTAATTGTAGGCAGTCTACATTTTATGACCCTGATAAAATTTTGAACAATAAAGCGAAATATTGATGCAGTAAGGGTCCTTGATCATTACAAGCAGTAGTTAGGATAATAATTCGACTGGCATGTTCCTTGATGGTTTAAAATTTAGTCCTCAGAATTCTTTTCCTTTGAAGCATTCTTCTAACAAGAGAACGCTCGACCACATGTGCCACAACTAACATTAAGCGTTAAGGAAAGTAGTGTAGAAACTCTTTCTGAACTGGCTCGATTGCCCGACCTATTCACCCAGCGAAAATGTATACAATTTTATTGGACGAAGAGTGCCGCTGTACCCGACGATCCCCAAGCAATTTAACCGAATTTTGGCAGCGTGTCTATAATCAGTGAGTTGAAATCTCTGAGACACAATAGCAAAAAGAATTGATACAATCATAAGAGCCATCGTCTCCACGGTTAAACTCTCCTAATCGATTGTACAGCGCACACTTATTGTTATAGACGCAACCTCACGAACTAATTAAGCCTAGTTATAGCGCTAATATATTTACTCATTAAACAATCAACTTGACGTAGAGAAAAAAAGTAATCACAAACACTTTACCACGCTTACGATAAATTAGCGCCTTGCTAAAGTTAACTCGTTAGCGTATTTATAGCCGATAGCTTTCGTATTATTTTCTAATCTCCTAAATTAATCTGAAAAATGTACTCTCACCTGATAAGATAGAAGCGTAAATTTGTTAGTAAGTAACGTTAGTTGGATAGTTCACCTCAAACAATAGTTTTCTGCAACCGTTTCTTAGCTCGTCTACTACGATTGGAAAGTAAATATTGAAGTGATTCTTTCTTGAGTGGTCCTGCTTACCCAGTTTGGCATGTTGAGGTTGAAAAATAAAGTGCTTGATTAGGTTTTTTCTGCTGATGTGCTATTTAAGATGTGTAACTTAGTGTGGAGTGTATGGACATGCTTTTACATACTGGAATGGACAACAGCGCCTCGTTAGAGTGCCTCTAGAAATGATATTTGTTGGAACTGATGATATGTATACGAGATAATTAATATTTTCCAAAACAAAAGGTATGTTTTCATTTTTATTTTTGTCAATCTCATCGGATTTGTCAAATTACATATTAAGGATGTATATTCTGGAAGAGGTAAGGAATTTGCTTTAGGAACTACTTAAACGAACAACAATCAATATCTAAGATCTGTTAAGGCGAAATCTAAAATGAAGTGTTCAAAGATTAGATATCTCTTAACAGATAATAGCTGTTTGTAGAGTCTTTACATAAGTTAAAAAAATACAGATTTACCTTAAACCCTGTTGATTTGAATTCAATTTTGACCGTTAAGCCTTTAAAGCGTTGGACCTAATTGGTCTGTAAAATGCTATATACGACTATTGGGAATTTTAAAAGATGGATTTTTTTCAATATTCAATACCCTAAGCATTATTGTAAAAACTTCTATAACAAAGTTGGGATAACAATAAAGTATTTAAGACGGAAATCCCCATTAATCATTAGTAGTCTGAGCAAACAGCGGTAACAGTCAGTGTAGTAATGTGGTGCGGAGTCGGTGATTATTTATTTCACGCGTTCACAGCGTCAGTACTAAATCGATGCTGTACGCGAGTAATTCTGTGTATATGTAGGCTGTCGTAACTTATTTCGTAATTGTACGCTTATGTTTACTTTAAAAATGTCGCAGTTAGGTACGTCGCGAAAACGACCAATGGCAGACAGAGTTAAAAACTTTATAGTGGACATCCCGGACTTAATTTTTGATGGCGCTAAAATTCAATGTCTAGTTTGTAAAATCCCTTTAATGTGTTGGCCCAGAAGCCATTGTCAACGTCGCATTGAAAGCAAACAGCATTCTTCTGCAAAAAGTGGCATACGAGACCAAGAAAAATTTACATTTGATTTATGTGTTACTCTTATTTTATGTAATCTATCGTTTCGTTTGCTGGAAAAGAAGCATTTGTCTCCTTCTGGAATAAATATGCGGACTGTAAATTACCTAGTCGGACATCGATACGAAATGTAGTGCCATTTACTCGTGAACAAATAGAAAAAAGAATGAAAACGAAATTGAAAGATAAAAAACTGTGGTTGCGTGTGGACGAAACAACAGATCGTCAAAAACATTCTGTGGTTAATGTAATGGTACGTACAATGGAACCACATCGACCGTCATCCTCCTTCTTACTTGTTTCCAAAAGAGTTATAAATTGTACTGCTGATGAGATTGTAAAGGTGGTGTTGAAGTCATTGAACAAATTTGAAGTTTCAACTAAGCAACTTTTAATGTTTATGAGTGATGGTGCCGCAAACATGCGTTCTTTGGGCCGATCTCTTAAAGAACACAGTGGTAACTTCTTACATGTAACGTGTAAAACCCATACTCTAAATCTTGCGGCAAAAACGATTCCTACATGTTTTCCACTAGTAAATGCATTGATTGCTAGTACAAAGGCAGTGTTTCTAAAGCCCCCGAAACGTACCCGACTATTTCACAAACTGTGTCCTGATTTACCTGAACCACCACAGCCGATTGTTACACGTTGGGAAACATGGTTGCAAGCTGCGTTTTACTACAACAAATATTTTGATCAAGTAAAGAAGGTAGTTTTAAAATTCAATCCGACAGAAACTGCAGCAATCAAGAAATATTTCAAGATAGTCAGGTTAAAAGAGATTTACAAACTATTCACAACAATTACTTCGGACTAGCGGAGGGAATAGAAAAATTACAAAATGTTTCGATGTCGCTAGTGGATTCTGTTCAAATTGTGAATGATATTCACGCACAGTTATGCGCTGTAGAAGGCAAAACAAATTGGTGTGTAATACGAAAATTTGAAAGTATTTTAGTGAAAGTCTCCGATTTTCTTATATTAAGACAAATTTGTGAAGGTGCGTGTGAAGATGCATTAAGTTGTTTCAAAGATTATTTCAAATATGCAAATATAACATCGCTAGATGTCGAACGGTCGTTTTCGGCATTAAAAAACATTTATTCCGCACGTCGTACTCACTTGACTGAAACAGCTGTGGAAACATACCTAATGATTCAAATATTTAACAGATGTTACCCAGTTTGTGATTTCACGGAAGACTTTTAAAACGGTAAGTGTTTCAGCACGTTTTATAATTTCTTACCTTCTATTTTATGTGTAAACTTTTATGCGCTCGTAACGCCTCTGGCTGTTACCGCATATTTGCCCAGGTTATATATCAACATAGAATGGGAAATGATTTTAGTGTTCAGTACTTGAAATATTCGCTGATACATTCTGTTTTCGAACTTTATCTCTATTACAGGAAATTAAAATCTTTGAATATGAAGGTGTCCACTTATTAAATTAATTACTTTTTGGGTCAAAAACTGTATTAGGTATTGCAAAAATATACGTTAGTTATAGTCAAAAGTATGACTTCAAGACTTCAACATTTCATCGCATTCCAATTTACTGAGTAACTTTAACGTATTGTTACAAATATTAATCTTTATAAGATAGATAAATATTTGGGAATATCACGATATTTTTCTTATATCGCCTTCAGAGTTCAGTATATTCGTTCTTAGAATGCCCATAAGAAAAAATAATCTAAACTGTTATTGAGAAAGCGCAACTCTAACAAATATTCTAAAAATATCTTTTAGTAATCGAAAGATATAATCCAGGTACGGAATTTTAAAAACATTTCAGGCTAACCATGAGAAAACGCTAATAAATACATTCTTAAAAGATACTTCACTTTAATTTGCAGTTGATTGGGGTATATCAAAGGCGTTTTTACTCAGAAATAACAATAATCTTGTGAAACGTTGTTAATTTAAAATCAGATTAAAAATAGTTGATAAAACTTAGTTACTTCAATAAATAATCCTTTTGGTCCTCAAGAAATCGTTTTTATGTTGTAAGTACGTCAAGACCTACTATGGTTTAAAAAAATTGTGATCACGTTATTCTTATTACTCACAAATTTTTGGGAAGGTTTTATAAGTGCAATAGAATCTTTGTTAAATTCTGTAAAATAAAAAATAGATCAAGAACATTGTAAGTCAAATTTATAACTAATTATACGATGGTGGCCCGAAAACTTTCAAGCCAACATGAAGATGACGTTACTCGTCAAAAATATTGTGGTAATGTAGTTGCGCATGCGTCGAAAGTTACTTTTGAAAATTTCAATCGTGTTGAACAGTAGAAGGTCTCAGCCGATTTTCGAACCTCCTCATTGACCTTGACCTCATATCTGCATAGGTCAAAGTCAGTAGCGGGGTTCCAGAATCGACTGAGACCAACCAAGGTCAAGGTTGATATTGAGATAAAGGTCATGACCTTGGAAGAATAAGTTAGGTCAAAGTCAACGAGGAGGTTCCAGAATCAGCTGAGACCGGTCAAGGTCATGTGGGCAAGGCTAGCGTTACCGTGGTCGAGGTCAAGGCCAATGTTACCAGGGTCAAAACCAGGTGAGGTCGTTCTCGAGGTAAAGGTCATTCCTCGGGCTTAATAAAGGTGGAGATGACCGTATATAAAGGTTGATGATTGTGTATAAGAGGGTTGTAGTAGTGAATAGGTGTTAGTATTTAAGGTGGTAACCATGGACAGCAGATATGGTGACGGGAGAGAAGCTTGTGAATGTTATCATAAGAATAAAGGAAGTGTATCGAACAACATTAATGTTGACAAAGGTAATTCTTTTAAAGGCCCTCATACAGAAGCATTATTTGAAGTAGGTGAGTCGAGCGATTTTTGGGATAAAGTAAATTTATATACGGAGACGTTTCTGCGAGAAGCATCATGGAATATACCATTGTTAGGAGAAAAAATATATTTTTGAAATAAAAGCTATTCCAGATGGATATGTGTTGGTTTGTCTGCAGATGTTACTTTTGAACCAACTGTGAAGATCGTAGGAGTAAAGCAATGTTTGTTTTTTTGTGAATATGAGTGGAATCACTTTTTAATGGAGAGCAAGAAGGTGAGAAGATATTTTTAATATTGTGGTGAAGTATTTGCAGTTGTCAGTAGTCTCAATTTGCGGATATCAAGCGAATGTTTCGACGTAGTTAATAGATTACTCAAAATGGAAAAAGATGGAGACTGTATATATTTATCATTAGAGCCCGGTAACAGCCGTGCCATAGCCGTACCTGCCTGGTATACAAAAACAATAGTAAGAAAATAGAAAAAAAATAACAGAACTAATACATAATTATAATATGTGAAAAGTAGTGAAACACTCACCCTTTTAAGCAGCCTTGGCTACGGAACAGTCAAACTAGAAGCACCATTATCAGTATTAACATCATATGGATGAGAGTGGCAAAAAGTTGACACCATTAGATGTGTTTCCACAGTTGTCTCGGTGAGCGATGTTCGCCGTGGTGAGAAAATGAGTTTATATTTTGAAAAAGAGCGTTCAACATCTACCGATGTTATACATGCATGATTAAAATACTCTTTGTACTTAGTCAGTGGATTATTCGATACACCATCACAAATTTGTTTTAGTGTGTTAAAATTGGGATCTTTCTGTAGCACACTCTCGAACTTTTCTAAAACGCGATTATATTTTGCGTCATGTATAGTCAGTAGCTGTGTATGTACTCCGTCCATAATTTGCAGAGACTCCAATAATGATAACGATCTATTTTGTAATTGGTCTATTGCGTCAGCTAATCCTTTATAGTAGCTACGAATATTTTTTAAATCTGTTTCAACGGAAATATCTTGAAATTTCGACTGGCTCTCCTTAATAGCTACAGCTTCGGCAGGATTGAATTGTGCAACAACAGCTTTTACTATTTTGAAATGTTCACAGTAATAAAAAACTGCCTGCAACCATGTTCCCCAACGTGTAAGAATTGGCTCCGGTGGTTGACGAATACCAGGACACTGTGTGGAATGATCGTAGGCGTTTGGGAGATTTCAAAAATACTTTTTTTGTGCTTGCTATTAATGCATCTACTTCGGGAGAGCATTGTCGAATGGTTTCTGCCGCAAGATGTAAAGCATGCACTTTACACGTAACATGTAAACACTTGCAACCATGTTCAAGAAGAGAACGGCCTACCGAACGCATTATCGCTGCGCCATCGCTCATAAACATCAACACTTTATCTTTTGAAATTTGAAATTTTTCCAACGTACTAAGTACAACCTTCATAATTGCTGCAGCAGTACACTCTTATAGTCTTCGGTTAGCTAGTAACAGTGGTAATGTAGGTTTACTAGGGTCCAGTATGCGTACCATAATATTTACAATTGAATTTTTTTTTTATAGTCTGTTGTCTCGTCAACACATAACCAAAGAAACTGTTTTTTCAATATGCGTTTCATTTTCTTTTCCACGTCATCGCGTACAAATGCAACACGCTTACGTGCCGTTTTCTCCATTGGCAACCGCAACTCGGGATTGTATTTGTACCAAAAGTGCTTAAACGGTTGTTTATCGAGTAAGCCTAGTGGCAAATTACAGTTTATTAAGATAAGAATTACATAAAAAAGCACTTCTCGATGGTATACCCAATTTTCGTTTTCTATACTGTGCGGAATTTACCTGTCTTGTACAGTTCCACTTCTTATTTGACATCAAATGTATTTTGCACACTTTACAAACTATCTTACTCCCGTTGTAAAACAAATCGGGAAAGTCAGAAATAAACTTATTTACTGTCTTGAAAGGGTCGTTTTTTAGCCTTCGACATGTTCATTAAAAACTACAATTAATAACTACGTCTGTATCAATAAAATCAACATGCCCTATCCGCTGAACTGAGTGATGATGATTTGTCGTGTCGTATCATAATCGACCAGCCCCCTCCGACCACCTAAATACAGTCACACTGCCGCTTTTGCTCTCCAGTTACCGAGCTCTATTTATCATACGAAGATTTGCTGGAGGTGTTTCGTTTGGAAGATGTTGTGAAGTTCCGTTTAGCGCTTTTAAAAAGTTTAAAGCACGAAGAATTTTATTGGATTACTTAGTTGGAAGTCATATTGGTGCAGTAGATTTAAGTGCAGAAGTAGAGAAAATGTTAAATGGAGTGGTGTCCGAATGCACTTGTATGTATAACAAAAGAGTTGTTAACATATAAACTACAAAAAATTTATAATTATGTAGATTTATTAACAAAAATTCATTTGTAATTGTTAAGGAGATTTATTTGCTAACAAAATGGGAATTAATAAATGTTATTGCGTTTTATTATGAACGTAGAATGAGAAGTATTGTGAAGTAAAATGGAGTATGTATTTCGGTATTTACGTATTACTTTGTGATGTATACTATTTGAAGAGTTGTTTGTGAACGCAATTTGGATAAGTTATTTTTATTGATATAGGAACTAGAGGAAAACGTATCAGTTTAAATCGAAATGCGAGATGGAAAGATAGTGAATTATTGAATACTATAATAAATAAGCTTCCTTTGGAACTGTATTTACCGGGATATAGTTTTGTGGTTCTAGAACGAAATTGAAATTCCGCATCGAAAGAGGAGACTGGGGGGTAAATTTGTTGGATGAGGCTTGTAAAGAGCATGATATAGCGTATTCTGATTCAAGCGATTTATCTACGCGTCACGTTGCGGACGAGATATTATATCAGAAAGCTGTGGAACGAATTAAAAGTAAAGACGCAGGGTTGGGAGAAAGTCTTGCCGCTTCTGTGGTTGCGGTTGCAATGAAAGGTAAAAAAAATTGGTATGGGTGTAATGCGGAAGTATCGCAAAGGTGCTAGAAGTAGGAGTAGAAGAAGAAATAGAATAGGAGACCGAGTAGGTAGTAGCATTTAATTTTTACAAGCAATGAAGAAAGCATGTACTGCAATAAGATATATTGGTAAAAGAGATCGCATATAAAAGTTTTATTAAATCTGACCGAAAAATATTGCCTCCATATTCGAAAATAATCGCCATATTGGAAAAAGATGGGATTTTTCGACTAATTCCATCGTTTGCTGCTTTGGGGTGACTTAGGATCATTAGATGCAATTGCAGCTGTTGTTTAACAGTTGTTTGTCAGTGTTTCTGTCAGTGTTTCTGTCAGTGTTTCTGTAAAAATGTAAAAAATCAAATACTGAGCGGTTATTAAATCATTGTATGTGAAAGGGAATACGCCGACGCAAATGGGAACTCCGCACCATCATTTGCCACAATGAAATTTTGGTCGAAATTAAATGTGGTCATACCAGCTTAGTTGAGCATGAAAGTTCGAGCCGGCCAAAAGCTGCGACCACTACTGATGACATCGGAAAAGTAAGGCATTGACAAGCTAAAGACAGAAATTGCGGGAAACGGCCGCATTTGAAGAAAAAGAACTTGTTTGCCACGACAAAAATTCACGAATTGGTGTTCCCACCCTATTCACCAGATTTAGCTCCTAGCCCCCTTTCCGTTTCCTAGTTCAAAGTTTTGCTCGGAGGACAGAGATTTTCATGGAATGAGGAGAGCATCAGGTTTGTAAACGCCTATTTTGCAAAACAAGATGCCAACTACTATTTAGACGGATTAAAGAGATGGGAGCATCATTAGAAAAATTGTATAAACTTACAAGGAGATTACGTCGAGAATTTGACAAAAAAAAGAACTTCTTTCTGTATAGGCTGGAAACTTTTCAGACTATCCTCGTACTGCTTTTACCATTTTTAAAACTTTGAATGTTCACCTAAAGCATAAGAATTTTTTTTAATTGAAATTTTGATAATTTTTAGAAGAAAGCGTGAATAATATAAAATTTATATACACAATAGTGTCGTCAAAAAGTAAAATAGAATGATATTCTAACAATATATAAGCCCTTTTTCGAAATTTGAAGCTATAAAAACGTTTTTCCTCACAATAGATGTAGGGAGAAATCAACTTTTGCAAAAAACTCGAACAAGGTAAGGTTGATATTTGAAAACTGGAATTTATCTCAGAAACTCAGCCGAAAATCTACAGAAGAAGTTGTACGTCACCATTTTATTTAGCTCAAGAATGTACGTATTTGTGCTAATTCGATCAAAGCCAAAGATTCACAAAATGCCTTGCAAAATTTAAAGATTGATTTGATGAACACTACCGCTCATAAGTACTTACCCCCCACTATTTCTATTCGTAGTTTCAAGTTGTTTCCTTTTCTGGGATTAAAACAAATGATGTTAAACATGTATAGCAATATCCATCTCAGATGTCGACGTTAAAACAAACAAAAACAATTCAATTGGTCGCAACAACATAAGGATTGGACGATTGAACAGTGGACAAGGGTGCTCTGGATCGATGAATTCAAATTCGAAATTTATGGCTCAAGAAAACATGAGTGGGGAAGAGTCTGTAATGGTTTAGGGATGTCTTGGTGGTGCTTCTATGGGAAAATTGTGCAAAATATACAGAATATTAAGAGAAGAGGGTTACAAAAATTGTTTGAGATCATGCCATTCCTTCAGAGTTACGTATTATTTATTAAAACTTCGTATTTCAACATGATAACGACCCGAAACATACGACTAAGCCATGCCGGGATTATTTGGAGGAACTAGAAGAGGAAGATGTGATTTCCTTAATGGACTTGCCGCCCCAAAACCCCGACCTAAACCCGATAGAACTATGGGATTATGTAGTTGGATTAGCTATACGCCAATCAATTCCAACATCTGCTACACTAATGTGGACATCTATTGAAGAAGCATGACATTCAAAGCTTCATCAATCTGAATCCGTGAATATCCTTTCTTTGGTGTTGCGGATAATCAGAAAGAAGTGTGGTAATCGTTAAGGAAATATATTTCTTTTTACTCTACAAGCCTTTGAGCGGCCTTTAAATTCCATGGACAAGGTATCCCCCCAAAGTATCTCGATATCGTAATAGTTCTATAATGGAATTGAATCAATTTTCTTTAATATTGGTGACAAACCATGAGTAAGTTATTATAAAAATGAAGAACCAGCACACCTGTTAACCACATCACTAAAAATATCGATCAGGAGAAAAATATGGGTAACATTTTTTAATTGTATAGTTACAATTGTAATTCCAAATAGCGAGATAAGGAAAGTTGGTGATAAATATTAAACGATACCGACTACTTGTAGATATGTGGGACTTTAAGAAAATTTATTACTTCATACAGCCCAGATTATCGCTAAACGATTACGGGCTCTTATAAAATCCTACATTCTTGCCTCTTCGCGTAGCAGTAAAATAAGGTTTTATATTGATTGTTTTTTTTAATGTGCACGATACGTTTTATCTACCTATGCGTAATATGCAATCTATTTATGATAACACGTGCGTACACAAACCAGATTATTTATAGAGTTTGTTAAAAAGGTGGTACCGGCAGTGGCGCACCGCATACAAGTAGGTACGTAATATATAATATTAGTGAAAAATTATATTGTTACCTTTTCCTCTCGTCTTGATGTCCACTGTGGCAATTTGCAATTGGCAATCGCCCTGGTAAACTGCGTAGAATTGCAACATCAGCAACGCTTCCATTGTCGATTCATTCAGCCGTCGATGGTGTTGTGAATACGTTGTCGTATACTTCGAAAATGATCGTTCGACATCCAGTGAAGTAAGATTTGCAAATGTCAGATGTTCCTTTTCCTCATCTGGGCATTCTTGATTTTCAGTTATAGACCGAACCTTTTGTAAATCGGGATTTTTCGTTAAAATTGCAGCAAATTTTTGAGCAACATCAACTCCTATAGTGTTCGTCAAGTTTTCTATAGCGGCTTGTAAATTGTTTATGCAATTTAATGCGTCTCGTGCAGATAAGTGACTATTTTCTAATTGCTGAACAGCTTGTGCAACTTCAGAATAGTTCATGGAAATTTCATCTATTTGTCGTTGAACGTTCGAATTGGAAAAAAGTTGCTGACTATCTCGAACTGCTGCAAAATCATTTGAATCAAGTTTCAAGATGACATTTTTCACTTGTGAAAAATATTTCTGATAGTAAGATAGTGCCTGGAGCCATATTCTCCATCGCGTTATTACAGGCTGAGGTGGTGGTGGTAATTTCGAACACAATTGTTTGAATACACGGATGTGTTTGGGAGATTTAATGAACACTTTTTTGGTAGATGCTATTAACTTATCCACCATCGGATACTTCTTTCGAATGGTTTCTGCTACGAGGTGACATGCGTGTGTGAGGCATGTTATGTGAAGAAGAGTCGGAAAGCATATTTTCAACATCCTACCAACTCTCAGCATTGTTGCGGCTCCGTCAGTAACAAACATTGTGACTTGGGTTCCTGTGATACAAAATTCTCTCAACGAATCTTTTATTATCTTGACAACGGTTTCTGCATTAGTTTTCTGAATCCTTTTACTGGATAACAACAATGCAGCTGGTGGACCATCACGTTTTAAAGGACGCGCTACAACATGAATGACGCTGTGTTTCTGAGCATCAGTTGTTTCATCCACACATAGGCAGATTTTCTTATTTCTCAACTCGTCTTTTATACATTCCTTTACTGTACCTTGCACACGTGGCAAATTGTATCGTAATTGCATAGATGTTGGCAGCTTCCATGAGGGAACGTACTTAACCCAAGAAAGACGAAAGTGTTCATTAGATACTAGATGTTGTGGGATGTTGCACACACTTAACATAAAAATAAAATCATATAAAAATTGCCAGTATGGAATACTGTTTCTTAAATTCAATACATGACGTTTACTTTTACAATGTTTTCTACATTCAAACCTATGGCGACTTAGCAATTCGCTATTGCATATTGTGCAATAAATATGCGAACTTCTATATTCTAATCCAGGGAAATGCCTGAGATATTTATTCACATTCGAAGGAAACGTTACACCCTTTGGGCGTCCCATCTCCGCGTACTTATTTGGCGTGCAGCGTGCAACGTACTGTCGCTTTGAACTCTCTCGCGGTACTGTCGAGATCGACTACGAGTTGAAAATTACCCCTACCCACGCCGCTACCGCTACGCTACTGCCATCCGGTACCACCTTTTTAACAAACTCTAGTTATTTCAATTATAAAGTTTGATAGACGGATACAACGCTAAAGTAACCGCACGCAAAGAAACTTGTATCTAGACTGTCCGCCTCAATTTAAGACAATTTCTGTTTTAATTATCCGCAAAAGAGATGGTAAATAGTTTTCTTAATTCCAGAAAGCGTTTAGGTATTATTCATAAATCAATAGTTTAATTTTCTTAAGATAAAGCATTTATTTACCTAGAATTCTTGAAAAGCATATTATTTATATCCTTATTATTAATTGCGCTTACCTTGTTTAAAACAGTACGACATATCCGTACATAACGCAGTAAATTATCCTCATTGCTAGTGATTTTAAAAAGGCTAAGGTAGAGGTTGTCTACAGATTAATGTTCAAACAAATGTGAACTTAATGTAGAAGTACACATGAAAAAAGGGCCTAAAAAAGCAATAACCAAGATAATGCTAATAAATAGCTCATGGTATTGATGGAATCACTCCCGGCAAAAACAATGTGAGAAGAGAAAAGCACTGACGCTTTTAGCTTCTGCCTACATTAGTGTTCATCTCTCAGTTTATTTCATCGGTTTCCGTTTCGGCGGAACCACACGTTTAGGGCCCTTTCACGATAATGTTAATGTTAATGTTGATGTTAAGGTGTTAACGGTAATGGTAACGTTAAGGCAGTTCACAATAATGTTAATGCTGTCGTTTAGAGGTTCGCATTTTGAAAATTCGCGGTTATAAATGGGAGGAGCGTAAATCAACGTTTCAAAGTAGTATACATAAACAAAGAGCATAACCTTTACTGATTTCTGATTCTCATTTCTTTATTTACGCTGTTTGTGCTTATACGAGCGGCATACCGTATGTTTCTGAATACAAGATAAGAACAAAAAATATAAAAACGAACAATATTTATTCTTTTTCAAAGTACTCTCGACATCCTCTCAAACCATTCTGTGAAACAGGTAGCCCAGGTTTCCTTGGACACTGCACTAACATGCCCTTCAAATGCATTAACAGCTTCCTGTGGTGTTAAAAAATTAATTCCAACGACAACACACTTTTTTCACATTTAAATGTGCGTGAAAAATTGTCTGAATTGCAGTCATTCCAATGCCAAGAGTTGCCCGAATTTCACTGTAGGTCACCCGACGATCTTCTTCAATCATGCTACGAACGGCATCAATGTGACTTGAAGTTGATTACCTTATTCTTAAGGTAACCCCAGAAGAAAAAGTCAGGTGCACTCAAATCAGGAGAGCGGGGAGCCCACGACAAATTGACGTTTTCTTGAAATTATGCGATTTAAAAATTGTTGCCTGAGAAGTCCCATTGTTTCCCGTGCTGTATGCACCGTTTCTCCATCTTGCTGAAATCATATGTTGGCATCTTCATTTTATAGTTATGGGCACAACAAATTTGAAGCATCGCCCTATACCGTTCACCGTTTACTGTTTGCGCAACAGCACTGTCGTTTTAAAAAAATACGGCCCATAAATTCTTGTGGCAGTAATGCTGCACAAAACAGTTACACGAGCACAATGTAATGGTGAAGTAGTGGATTTTGTGTTCCCCAAAACCTAGTTTTGCTTGTAAAGCTATTTAAATGAAAATGAGCTTCATCTGTCATCATAAGGTTCGATAAAACATTTTCATCTTTCTCAAACTCATGTGAAATGGCCCCACAGTACTGTAAACGTCATTTGGCAGTTTTTGCATCAATTGAATTTTATAAGGGAACAGATGCAAAAGCTCTTTTTAAAGTTCGCCTAAGGGTATGGTCAGAGAGCTGCAATTAAGTGGATCATTTCCTGGTTGATGTTTCTGGTGCTTCGGCAACACTCTCTCTTACTCGCTAAATATTTTAAATTGAATGACTACTCCGAAGTCTTCCTGGGCGTCTCTGCCATCCAACAGAGCCAAACTGATCGAAGTTTTTTGCTAATGCATAAATTGTTGGCTGTGGGGACATTTCTTACACCAAACAATCTTTCATATGCTCTCTGGATGTTGCTGTGTGATTGTGTATCGTTCCATGCTTGAAATTTCCAAGTTTTATCTATAAAAGAAATGAATTACAATCTAAAAACGGCAATAAAAACAGAAACTAGAATTATTTGAAATAATAAAGATACTTTAGCCGTATCCTGTATTACCGACGTAACTACAGTCCCTGGCCATATTACTTGAAACATGTCATAAATCAACCCTTTTACCTGGAAATTCCCATCCTCTTATAGTGATATTCTTTTGCTTTGAATCCGATCGTTTATAGGGGGACTAGATTATTGTGTCAATAAATAAAAATACCAGAGAAATGATATTTAGAAGAGTAAAATACGTATATATAAATATTTCAGTTATCAACTTACATTTAGCGAGTTCACAGTTTAGAGAATGCATCGATATTTTTTAAAATATTTCGTCGTAACCGTATAGAAGCTAAGTTGTGGAGTATCGTTAAGTGTTTTGTGTTGATATATCGTTATTGCAAAGGTAAAATTGTTATTCTATCTCTCTCTTAATAATTAGTTATTTGAAATTTGAAAAAAATTGAAACATTTGGGTTTTTTTTTGTAGAAAATGCCCGGGAAAGATTTAACAAGTGAACAAAAAGTCGTTATACAAGCTCTTCTACAATCAAATAAACATTCACAACGGGAAATTGCGAAATTACTTCTTCTGTATCGCGTTTAGCTAGAAACTTAAACGAAGGAGCTAGCACATCGACACAAAGACGGGCAAAGTGCGGTCGGAAAAGAAAAACTTCGAAGAGATCTGACCGTGAATTTGTTCATTAGGCTTTGAGCAATAGATTTGCTACAATTAAAATGATTCAAAAAAATTTACAAGAGAGAGGAATAGAGATTTCGAGCAGAACTGTCAGGCGCCGATTGCGCAAAATCGCCTAATGGGCCGAAGACCTGTAAAAAAGCCGCGTTTAACAGAAAAAATGGAATCTGCTCGTCTCAACTTTGCAAGAGAATATCGACATTTCACAGACGAGAATTGGAAGACGGTGAATAACTTAACAACATGATTTTTACTGAATTAATGTTTGCATTATTTAATAGGTTTTCTTTAATGACGAATGCTCGCTCAGTGTGCAGCGAGCACAATTTCTTCGTAGACGATCTGGCGAACGTTTCACAGAGTCCACGGTTCTTCGAACTGTAAAACACCTTCCGCAAGTAATGATTTGGGGAGTGTTTAGTGGAGACGGACCCGGCCCTTTGTATTTTGTAGAAGGTACAATGCGCCAAGAGCAGTACATAAATGTGTTAAAAAACACGTTAATACCGTATTTTAAGCCAGGACGTCGCATACCGACAGAGCGTATATTTATGCAAGATAATGCTCCTTGCCATGTGGCAAAAAAAGTTAAGAAATTCTTTGAAGACAATCACACACCTGTTTTACGTTGACCCGGAAATTCACCGGACCTCAATCCCATCGAGAACGTATGGAATCGACTAAAAAGTAAGGTATATGAAAGAGAGAACCCTACAAAGGAAATATTAATGAAGAATATAAAGGATGTATGGGAGAACGATGAAGATTTAAAAGAGACAATCATATTTTGCATTGAAAGTATGCCCCGAAGAATTAAGGGTTTTATTAAAAATCATGGGTTATAACATATATTTTATAAATAAAAAATATAATACATGTATAGTTTATATTTTATTATGAAGAAACTATAAAATATTGAGTGTTTCAAGTAATTTGGCCAGGGACTGTAGATACTTCATGTTGGTGAAATATAACGATTTTATTTTGTTTTCTTTATTGCAGTCTGATATTGATATTCTTTGTTCCGGACGGCAAACAAGACGCCACGATCGCTATGACCATCGACCATGCGGCGCTTATCTCCGAGATGCCCCACATCGAGCAGATGCCCACTCAGGAGAGGCTTATCTTGGCTAGGGAGAGGCGGACGAAACAACTACAATCCTACCATCGGCGAGAAAGGGAGTATGGCAAAAAACCGAAAGGTGCGAGGTCGTCCGCTAAACGGAGGGTGAATTTTCGCGACAGCGTCGTCCTTTTAGAAGCAGCCGCTAGGAATGATATCGATGAAGGTAGGTAATCATGACTGATGATTGATCAAGTTAAAATTGCCCCTCTGTTCAGAATTATTACAAGAAATATTTCGATTACAAATGTTTCCATATTAAAAACAATGTTTTCCACATATGCAAGACGAATTCAATTTTCTTTCACCGATTTGAATGGTTATTAATAAAATCTTCTTACAGTAAGGAATTTACTCTACCGCGGCGTAGATCCAGACTCTTGTAATGAAGACGGTTTAACAGCGCTGCATCAATGTTGCATTGATGATAACGAAGCCATGCTGTTGCTGCTTCTTGAGCAAGGAGCCAATGTCAATGCCGTTGACAGCGAAAAATGGACTCCGCTTCATGCCGCTGCCACTTGCGGCCACTTAAAACTAGTTAGGTAAGCGAACGGCGATTCCCACAAAAACCCCAAGCCTTCTTTCCTCTGGATAAAGTCTAATATCATTACAGTCCTTTGTTAAACCCGACATATACTTGATCATGATCTTTACATGATATTTATTTTCTAAATTCGTGATTTATTCATGTCATCTACTTGGTCTCTGGGTTTGTTAAAATGTTTTTCAGACTAATTCTTGACGAGAACACAATTTTTTGAGAAAAGATCTTTTGAAGACCGTTAGTGTAACTTGGTTAAAAAGGTTCTTATTACAATTGTAAATACTTGCTAGTGAGCTTACATTTCTTATCTTATTTTTATGTTTCCTAATAATATGGTGGACTACATCTTTGGAATAGGCGTGTTCTTACACTAAACAATAATTCCCGTTTCTTTTTTCGCATATCACTGCACCTACGAGAATGGTATAAGAAGTACCCGTGTTTAGAGACAGATGGCGCTGTGTCATAATCTGCATTATTGACTGTGAGTACTATTCTTTAGTCGACGTCTGTCAAAATTTCGGGGAGATTCATCGAGTAGTGTTGTTGTGAGAGCTGTTGAAAGTGTGAATGCATTTGTGGAATCATGGAAAAAGAACAGTACTGGTCAGTGGATTCGATTTCTTTTTTTGGATGGGAAAACGTGTGCAGAAACCAAAGACAAGTTGGATGCAGTTTATAAGAACCATGCTCCTTCAATGACTACCATCAGAGACTGGTTTAATGAATTTTAACGTGGCCGAACATTCGTCTTTGATGAGGAGCGGCCATTGGGGTGACTACGGACGATATGATCAAAAAAGTTCATAATATCGTGTTAGCAGACCACAGGGTGAAGATTAGAGAGATTGCTAATAAGGTAAACATCTCGATTGAACGTGTGCAAAACATTCACCTTCACGAAAAATTGAGTGTGAGAAAGCTATCGGCGAGATGGGTCTGCTGAACGGAATCATGTGATAACTTCAAAGCAACGCTTGGAAATGTTTAAGCGCAATACGAGTGAGTGACTGTAAATGGGACTTGGATACCTCACTACACGCCAGGAACCAACGGTCGGTCGGCAAAATGGGTTTTTCCCGACGAATGTGCGCCAAAGAAGGTGAAGACGATTCCATCAGCAGAAAAAGTTATTACGACGATCTTTTGGGATTCGCAATGCATAATCTTTGGAGAAGGGAAGAACAATCACAGGACAGGACAATGCTGATTTATTGGTCCGATTCGACATGAACTAAAGAGAAAAAGGCTTACCTAGCGAAGAAAAAAATTCTCTTGCGTCATGATAATGCCCCAGCCCAATCATCGGCAATTGCGACTGCAAAACTATTTCAGCAACGGTACGAATTGAAACTCCATTCACCATATTCGCAAGATTTGGCCTCCTGTGACTTCTTTCTTTTTCCAAAATTGGAAAAAAAGGCTTGGCGGAAAGCATACCAGCCTCGTATTTCTTTCGTCGGTGTTGTTACACCTGGTACAAATTACTGCGGTATTTTCTACACCAAGTTTTATGTACGATGCATTTAAATGTTTAAGGTAATGAGTGTAATTTTCCAACAATCAGTGTAGCCGAAAAAAATACACCTAGGTTTTTGCTAAAGGTTGAAATTTCTTTAATCTCATGTTAATACCTGTCTTTAGTCAAAGTCATTACTAGTACAAGTCCTATATAATACACGTCTGCTTCCAACTTATTTCTATTTCTTATTCGAAACATATCGGGAAAAGAAATCCTGTTATTTGTTTCTTTTTCATGGTTAAGTTTAATGGAAGGACGTTTTGAATTTAGTTGTTCCAAAAAAATGTATACATTGTGCATTTGCTAGTATAGAAGTCGATCCAAACTCGTGGAAAATAGACCAAAGTATTCTTGAGGTCACTTTCAAAACTTCCTATAAGCTTCCTTATAGCCATAAAAGGAGATTTCATACAAAGTCTTACTAAAGAAACTAAACCAAGAATTTCTTCACTATTAAATTGGTTGCCCAATAAAGATTGTTCCAAATATTCCAAAGTTGTATCGATTGGGATGCTAGAAAACAATGAACTTACATCAAAAGAGTCTAAAAAAAGTATGTGAGACTACTGATGTTGGAGATAAAATGTTTGACAACGTTGGTCTATATCGTAAACTACCAATGATCATTGTTTTACATTCTAACATGGTCCTTTGATTTCTGTGATCATTTTTTGGTTAATTTTGAAAAGGAAATTCGCCTAATAAATTGTAACGCATTAACTCGATTGATCCTTTTGCAATGTTTTGTTCTTTGGGTGCAACATTGAATACATTCCATATCTTATTTTCTAAAATTTGTATTTTACAAGCGGTTCGAATATTTGTTTGTTCTTCTAGTATTCTGATAACCAGAGGCGCAAATCTCCTAGCGGTCAACGCCGATGGCAACATGCCTTACGACATCTGCGAGGATGAGGCTACCTTGGATTATATCGAAGGGGAAATGGCCAAACGTGGTGTTACGCAGAAGCTCATCGACGAGACCAGGGCCCACACCGAGATGCAGATGTTGATCGATCTCCAGAAGTTAGCCGCTAAAGGAGAAGACTTAGAAAACTGTGATAAACAAGGTGCTACTCCGGTATGCATTTGTATGTAGAATTTTTGCAATTAATCTGGGAAAGAAGCTAGAAGCAGATATTAATGTTTTTTGAGTGCTTATTTAGGAATTTTTATAACCAATATCCTTAAGCTTTTCCTGCAAAATTATTATTAAAAAAAAACATAATATAACTAAAGCTTTCCGTAAACTATTAAGTGAATCCTAAAGGTCGTGTCGAGATTTCAATTGGACTGCTGATAACACCAAAAGCTAGCTGTTTACAAAAACTCTAGCTTCCATCGTTGTAAACTTACCGGGGGTGGGAAAGAGATATACTTAAGGACCTCGCCGTATAACTCACATATCTTCGAGCTGTTATTTTAGAAGCTTTTCATGTAACTGATTTTTCTTTATTACAGCTCCATGTAGCTGCCGCTAATGGATATATAACGGTTGTGGAGTACCTGCTCGACCAGAATGTTCGAACCGATGTTAAAGACAGAGACGACTGGCAACCCGCTCATGCCGCGGCCTGTTGGGGACATGTAAGTCTAGTCTTGTATCAATAAAGCCACCTGTATCCCATACTGCATATTAGTTACCAGCCTTATAATCTTCTTTCCCGCAACAGTCTCAGTAATGATAGCAAGGACTGTAGGGTAGTATGACAAACTCTAAAGTATCGCCACACTGCGCACCACACAAATTATTTGATCAAATTCGGAACGATTCGAGAATTCGTGAACTTCCATTGTCATTCGGCCGTACGGTTGACAATGGGACCTGTCCGTTACCCCCGGTACACAAGGCCTAACTGCTCTGACGTCAACAGGCTGTGACGTATATTGGTTTATGTAAATGATCAGTCATATTTATCGTCTTGACATTTACACGTTCAAACCGTCTCTTGCTTTTTGAATTAGTTTATCCAAATTATATTGGTTTTATTTAAAAAAATACTTTGTAGTGATATCTCCGTACCTTGTTGCTGATACCTGTAATGTTTTTCTAGTGTTGTATAAGCGATAAAACCTTTTCTGAAACGACAAAAATGTCTCGGGCGGTTTATTTATAGTACTGTTTTCCAACAATGTATGTTAAGGTTTGTGAGTTACACTTTGTAAAAGAAGATATTATTTATTTTTCGACAGCTACAGATTCAAGGACCGGTGAAACTATAACTGTATGTTTAAAAAATCCTAGGCTTAAAAAGATGCTATTCCAACTCAATTCCCTAACTGTCCGTTGTATTTGACAAAAAAACTTGAAGATTTTATTGTTCAAATAGTTTTATATTCTTACGTTATATTTGAACACGAAGAGATGTTTTTAAATGTGTATAATATATGTTCTCACAATATATTTTAAAATACATCACCGCACATAGAAATCTGATATATGTAAATGTCATATTCACAGCAATGAACGTATTGCAACAATTATAATAACTTGTTCTACAAATACCCTACTTAAAAATGATTGTGGGAAAAAGTAATGATAGATTAGGTAAAACACCACATAATAGTAAATTAAAGAGCACGTCTGTAAATTTTCTCGTGGAATTGAACAAAATTTCGAACAAAATTGCAATTACTGTATCATTTCAACCCTAATTTCGTCCAAATACATGTACAATTACAAATAATAATAATTAGTCGATTAAATATCAACCACACATCTTTCACGAAAACGGTGCTCGGTTACGTGTTTGGTTTTTGCTTTGAAACTTCGTTTTTTCAAAATAAAATCGAGTGGGATGCGAAGAAGGGCTCAGGGGGAATGCAAAAAAACCATTCCTTTACCGCTTAGGCTAAAATTGTGTATGACGATACATCACCTAAACGGCGTGACGTCATCGAAGAGCATTGAGACCTTGTAGTCTCGGTGGTAACGACTTATCCCGAATTTAATCAAATATTTTGTGTGGTGTTATCGATCTTAGGGCTATAGAAATGCTATCGGGCATTATTTGTTACCAGAAAAACTTACCACTATTTATTTGACATATTGAAGCATATGATCTCTTCTCTAGAGCTTACTAAGTTTATTAGCTAGTTGATTTTGCCGATTTTGTGCAATATTTTAAACTCTACTCTTCTTATTATTACTCCATTAACTCCAGGCCGTCTTCTACGAGGATTTTCAAAAAGTAAACGTCTTGAAAATTTTATAAATGTTCCATTGAATCAATTGACCGGGGATTAAATCTAGCATTTCTTAACAAATTAAATAATAGATCCAACAACAAAGGATTTGTTTATGTTACAAAGTTTGGAGTCAAAATTTATTCAAATGCAACAAACAGCCACCCTAGCAGAAGTTGTTCGAAATCCTGGCAACTACTAGACATGAAATTCTTGAAAAAAAACTCTACGAAATGTTGTAAAAAATCATCTGTGTATGGCAAGAAACAATTTGCAGATTTTAGAGATTCTTTAAATGCTTTTTAAAACAAATACTATTTGCTTGATGAAGATGAAGGAAAATGAAACAGTTTAAACTGGTCCCACATTCATTTACACATAATTTGCGTTTCTACCTAGTTTTCTTCCAAATTTATTTATCACCTTGGTACGAGGAATACTTTTTAAGTTCCAACAAAAACTATGAAAGAATTTTTTTTGTTCAAATCGTTTTATTGTTTTTCAAAATATTCACCGCTTTTGCATGCGTTCGAACCAATTATCGAAACATTTTTTCCAATCTGAAGGTGGCGAGCGACTTTTGTTGGATTCAGTTCATCTGGGGAACACCCAAACAGTTGATTATTGCTTAGTTTCTGGCTAATATTCAAGTTTCGTCACCTATTATGATGTTGTATACGGATTTTGAAGTTCCTCTGTCGAATTTTTTGAACATTTCCTTTCACCTATTGACACGAGCCTTTTTTGTGCTTGGGTCAAATTATGCGGAATCCATCGACAACAGATCTTTTTCACACTTAAATGTTCTTGCAAAATCGAATGTACTGTAATCTTCGATATGCCTAAGGATGCCTCCTCTATTTCACGGTAAATCACATGCCTATCCTCTTCAATCATGTTGAGCACAAAATCAATGTTTTTTGGAACAACGACCGATTTTGGTCGACCTTCACGAAATTCATCACTGACGGAAGCACGACCACGACGAAATTCTGCAAAGAAGTTGTAAACAGTATTTTCTGTTGATCCTTTATTATCTAAAGTTGAACGAAGCGATTCGAGGCATTGTTGCTGTGTCAGGTCTTTCCTGAAATCGTTAAAAATTATCCAACGAAAACCTTCAGGTGAAATTTCCATTTTTTTCACAAAATTGCGTTTTTTTTTAACGCTCACTATAAACAATCTACTCAATCTAATGTCAAATTTTAGGAAAACTTAAGACGCTCCCGTCGTAGTAGTTTAAATATCCAGATAGCACTCAAATCTCTCCGATACTGACCAACAACCTAAAGCTTATTCATTCAAACATCTATGTTCTTAATTTGTTCTTTTCTTTTCGACTTTTCAGTTAGACGTTTTAGAAATGCTCGTCCAGGCTGGGGCCGATCTTAATGCCAAAAACAAGTACGATGAAACGCCAGCAGGTATTTACCTTATTTCTTCGTCCTTCCACAAGAGATTCCATGCTTAATCTTCTTCATTTTCGTAGATATTTGCGAAGATCCCGAAATCAAAGAACGAATCATCCAGCTCCGAACCGAACAGGAGAGCAAGAGACAAGCTGCTGCCCACAGGAAGAAGGTGAAGAAGTCTTCCAGCAATACGCGGACCCAGTCGGTTAGACGCACTTCACTGCGTGATAAGGGTCTGACCCAAAGGCGCGATGCGGTTGAAGAAGCCAGGTTACGAATGCAAGCGGAATACAAGGTAATTGGTACCGTTTTTCTTTTGACATAGCATTTTTTTGAAATTTCAATCAAATTTTGGGGAAATCTTTTGAAGAGGTGAAAGTCAACTAGTCAAGTATTGAGAAATCAACTCGAATCAAACTCACGAACTGTATGTCAGCTTAAATTGCGCTTTTTAGTTATAACTAACCTTGAGTTCGTTCCAATGATGTGTTGTTTTGTGTTTTGCACGCTACTTCATGAGTATTTGTTTTGCATTGTATTCTTAACTTTAAATCCGAGGTTTTTTGGAAAATCTTAAACATTTTTCAATAAGAAAATGCCCCAATTAGGTTTTCTTAAGAAATTGTGTGACTCAAATCGGAGAAATAACCGTAAATTGTTTTTGCAATAATTTTTGTCCTGAGATCATGTACTGACATGGGATAAATCATACTTACAAAGAATAAAATAACAAAAGTATAACAATGCAATAAAATGCAGTCGTTGATCTATATTGAGAAGTGAGCCCTAACCACAACTCATACATTCTTCCAAAGTGTCTGGACTAATATTTAAAATATATTTTTTTTAACTCCTTCATAAATTGTTATTTTGCTATATTTCTGAGATATTTAAGTAATCTGTTGTACGAGGGTAGATTGAAAAGTTTCCGGAATGACAATCAAAAAAAAATAAATAAATCGAATTCAAGTTATACCGTACGAGCGAGTGTACTATGTGTCACCCGATTTTACACGAACTCAACGCATCTAAACTTGCCCTGCGTTAAATGTCACTGTAGAATGTCATTTGCTTGACAAAATTGCGTAAAAGCAAATTCATTTGTGCACCCTACTCATGTTATAAACGGTGTATTCGTTCACGTACACGTGCAAGCAATAACTTGGCGCTTGTATTTCCAAAAACACCTTGCTACACGTGTAAAACACGACTTTGCTATCGCATTTCCCAAAAATGCCGATTATGCTGGCTGATCATAGTACGCTCGCTCTTACGGTATTTCATTTTTCAATACAATCCCCTCGAAACTCAACACACTTGGTTTAACGTTTCTCTAGCTTCACGATTCCCTCCCGGAAGTGACTTTCTTCGAGGTTCCCAAAGTAATCGTTAACAGCCTCTATCAGTTCTTCATTCGATCAAAATCTCTTTCCACCCAGAAATGTTTTGAGATGCGGAAGGATTTCGAACTTCAATTCTGTCAATTTTTGCTGAGCTATTACACTTGAATGAGCGGGCGCATTGTCGTGGTGAAACAACAGTTTTTTTCTTGACCATTCCCGGGCGTTTTTCCCTATTTGCTCCTTTCAGTTTGTCCCAAGGTGTTGTGTAACATTGGCCAGAAACAGTTTTTCCTTTTTCAAGATAATCAATTGGCAAAATTCCTTTTGCGCCCCAAAAAACCGATGCCATAACCTTTCCAACCGAGTGAATAGTCTTTGCCTTCTTTGGAACCGATTCACCGCGTTTAATCCTCTGTTTTGATTGCATTTTTGTTTCTGGTGTGTAGTGATGCATCCAGGTCTCATCCATGGTCACGAATCGTCTCTTGAAATCCGTTGGATTCCTCGTAAACACTTCAAATCAATCGCGTGAGGTTCGAGCATGAATGCGTTTTTGCTCCGAATTGAGCAAATGCGGCACCCATCTTGAAAAAAGCTTTATTAAACCCAATTCATTATGTAAAATATGAACTACTCGTTCATAAGAGATGCTTACGGCTTCCCCAATTTCACGCACTTTTATTCGGCGATCTGCCAAAGCCATGTTATGAATTTTATCCACAATTTCTGGCGTGGTAGCCACAGACGTCCTGAACGTGGTTCATTACTTATATGCGTGCGGCCACTCTTGAATTCCAAAACCCAAAAACTCACGGTGGAAAATGAAGGTGATGAATCTCCAAGAACGGCATCTAACCTTGATTTGATTTCCGTTGTGGTCTTCCCTTCCAAATAGAAACATTTGATGACCTCTCAAACTCGGTTTTTATCCATAATTGAAAACGCTAAAAGGTACTTGACTTCAGTGCTTGCCAAAACCAGACTATTTAACAGATCGATTTGACATTTGCAGTCAATTGATATGAAAGAGTTGCCAACACAACGGCATAAAGTATTTGGAAAAAAGCAACCCCCTAGCAGCGATTCCGGAAACTTATCAATCTACCCTCGTACAGCTTCTTACCCGCACTTCTTGCAGAAATTCCAAGGGAGAGCTTCGCTATGTCATTCCGATCATCATCGTCACCCAGATCATCATCGTTAGAGTCTTTTTCTAGAGGAACGTAATCACGGTCTAAAATAAAGTCGTCAGCGTCAAAATCAGATGAAATTTCGGTGGGTATAATTGCTGAGGTCTTTCTAGGAGATTCCTTTCTTGAAGAATCTCCTGAACTCCCTGGAGTTGAGTTAATATGTATTAGTAGTGAAGAATTATCGTCTGCATCGCTGTTTCCCTTAGCAGCACATTCCTCAACCATTGTCTCACTTATTCCATCCAGAAAATCGTACAAGTCATTAGCAGCTAATTTCACAATTTGATAATCTCAAATTCTTACCAAATATTGCAAAAAAAGTGTTGTATCTTTCAAATGCATGTATTTTGGACAGATGAATTTAAACATTCGGGACGGACAACAACTACTACCGATAAAATCGGAAAAGTTCACCAAATGGCTAGGCAACCGTCGAATTTAGAAAGATAGCAGAGGTTGTGGGCATCTCGAAAGAAGTTGTTAGTCATATATTGACTTAAGATTCGGAGATGGAAAAAAGGAACCGCGGTTTGGGTGCCGCGATTGCTCACTCAGGACCAAAAACGCATTCAAAATAACATTTCCAAAACCCTGTTGAAGCAGTTTAAGCGAAACAAGTTTAAGCGAGTTTGAGCGTCGATTGACTGTAGACAAAACTTGGATACCGGTACACTCTTGAAGCCAAGGCACAGTCAAAACTGGACTGCGAATGCTGAATCGGCCCCCAAAAAAGACAAAGGCTGTTCCATCGGCCAAGAAAGTAATGGCTACTGTTTTTTGCGATAGTTATGGAACTGTGTTAATCTTCAAAAAGGAAAAACCAATAACGGAGGTATACTACGCATTACACTGTGCTCGAATTAGAGACTTTTTTTGCAACAAGCAGGGCACCCGGTAGGTGAAGCTAATTCTTCGAGTATGCTGAATCCAGTGGTGCTGACCGTTTTTGAAAGTTAGCTCGCGTTTTCGCGCAATTTTAATTAAAAAAATTTAAGCCCAAAGACCCCAAAAAAAAACCTAATTTTTATAATCTTTTGACCATTTATTGAATTTAAATCGATAGAAATCGATCGAGTAGACGAATGCACATCGAATAGAAACTATTTGAAAATAACTTAATCGATTTAGTCGATTTTTCATAAGTTTTTTTGCAAAAAACATGTTTCTTGTTATTTTTTTTTTATTTTTCATTCTCTGTTTGCCCTGGTTTTTCTGCATCGTTATCTTCTTCTTGTAAATTCCAACAAATGTCACCCAAAAGAGCATGTAGCTTTTTGCCGCTGTACCAATGTTCGAGCCTCGCCGTCACTTGAAAAACACTCACCATGCTCATCGGATTCGTTTGGTGATTGTTCGGCGAATTTTTCTACGTGGAAATGCAAAAAATGAATTTTTAATGACATTCGAACATTTAAACGGTGAAAAGCAGTGAGCATGTCTTCAATTGCTATGCGCCAATTTTCGGATCGATGAATTTCGAGAACATTGTCAATAAGCGCTTTCACACAATCCCATGCCACAAGCTCCATGTCAATGAGTGCATTTTCAAATCATTTATCCCTCATCAAACGACGAATATCCGGTCCATTAAATATTCCTGTAAGATAAATATAATATAAAATGAAATTTCAATAGATCAACATTCAGATTCAGACATCAACCTTCTTTTATTTCCCACTTAACCGTCAAATTCCTCACGTAAAGGCCAGTTCCGTTCGTTATATTGGTCGCCGGCAAAACGGGTATTCCACATGTACATGTAGTACATATTTTTGGTATAACCCGTTTCCATACCCCTTCAAAGAGCCACCACTTTTAAGTCGGCACAAATTTTCCACTTTTGGTTATTATATTGCACTAAATCGATGATTTTCGGGGATGGAAGTTTCTAGAAGGTTCACGAATGGTCCATGAACGGTCCATGGAAGGTTGTCGAAAGTTCCAGAAAGCTCTTCGGCCATTGATCAGATTTTCCAGAAAATTCCAGAATGTTCGAGAAGGTTCTTTGAGCCTAAAATGTTTAAATTGAAATTGCTCGAAAACGCGAGCTAACTTTTAAAAACGGTTGGCACCATTGGATTTAGCGTACTCAAATTAGGTTTACCCCCCGGGTGCTTGTTGCATTTTGCAACTAGCACATTATTCGACAAGTTGATGGCAGAAATTGCGGAAAAACGACCGCACCTAAAGAAAAAAGAATTTTGTCCGATTTGAATGTTCTTTCGCTGATTGAAACATGTCAAATGTTGTAATATTACACTAAAATACTTGAAGCTTTGTAAATTTTATTTAAAGATTGTTTTTTTATGTAAACTCTTAATATTATATTCGCTACTGCACGTTGCAACATTAAACAAACGTTACACTCATGGCACACTTCATTTAGCACGTTTTCAAGGAGGAATTGTTGCAAAAACATATTACGCGCTAACATATAAAATATAAATCTCGTGTAACACTCCAGCGACTTCTACGATTTCTCTTGTACCCATTCTAAGCTGCTCTATTACTTTATTCAACAATTCGACGGCATAATCAAGCAACCAGCTCTTTTCTGCGCTTACCGTCTATACAAACGTATAATTGAAACATTTGAAACGTGAGGTAATTAAATCCTATCATTGAATAACTGGAATGCAATTATTCACAAGAAAGCGCTTTTATTTAACTCGCGAAACGCTTAATGTTAAGCACTCGCCGAACATATTCCTTGAAATTAGAAGTTCCACATTCGATTCTTCGCCAACTCCTATATATACACATATGTACGTAATTTGTAATGGATTCTTGAAGAGAAAATTATTGTATAATGCAACGACGTAAAATGAAAATTATTATGGAGGATATTATTATTATTATTATAGCTTCTGCGAGGTGTTGTTGTGTGCTGCTTTCCATCTGCTTAAAATAGTGTGTTGTTTTTACTTAGATGAAAAGAATTTTTCGTTTATTTTTATCGTTTTTATCGTTGAAGAAGTGGATGCGGTTTATTGGTTAGTTTTCGTTTGTGTTTTGTTAATTTTAATTATGAGGCATAGGAAAAAGAGACCGACTGTTGTTTGTGTGTCTTACAAAGTAAGTTACAGTTGTATATATGTAAATAAAAATAATATAGAACAAGGAACTCGTTGAAATTTATTTTCTGGAAAAAGAAACCGTTTTATTACATGCTTATTACAACGATTAGCTACGTAGAATGGCACGATTAAACTGTTCTTTGAAATTAAGCTTGTAAATATTTAGTTCTTTAATGTATAAAGCAACTGTAATATGACATGTGTGCCAATAATAAAAGGTAATGTTTTCAGAATACGAATAACAATGCGAAACCACAAATTTCCAAATTAAACATTTTGCGTGGTGCGGAGTATACCAATATCTTCGTGTTTGCCAAACTACCCCACAGTCCTTGTTATCTTTATTAAACATGAAGTTATATGAGATTTAATAAACAAGAAAAAGCATTCATGATTTATTTCATACGATTTCTTCAAGATCTATAGTTAGTAAAAAATATTTGAAATTGTTTGAAATATTTATCAATGACAATTAATTTCTATATAAATGACTTGGAAACCCTAATCCAGCTATGTGGATTATTTGCAATACACGGGCGTTTTACGAGAGCAGTGCAAAAATCGATTCTCTCTTTGTCAGCGTCCGCTTGTTTATTTTTCGTTCAGTTTAGGGAACGAAAGCGTGCGTTGTGTTTCGTGTTACATGTTATTCGTTATAAACATATAATTATTAATTTAAAATTTGTAACAAGGATAAAAACCGACCCTTTGCTGGCACAGTAAATAAGTTTATCTGTGACTTTCCGGATTTGTTCTGCGACGGTGCTAAAATAGTTTGTAAAGTGTGCGAGAAACATTTGATGTGCTGGGACAAGGCGGACTGTAACAAACATGTAAATACCGAAGAACACAGAAATAGAAAAGAGGGCATGCTAACGAGAACTGTCTTTATTTTCGATTTACTTGACATGATGATAACCTGTAATTTGTCACTTCGCGTACTCGAAAAAAGGACCGTTTCAGAACTTTTAGTATAAGTACAACCCCGAGTTGAAGTTGCCAACTACGAAAACGGCGCGTAAGCGTACGCGAAGACGTGGGAAAAAATCACATCTATATTAAAAAATCAGTTACTTTGGTTATACGTTGACGAGATAACAAATTGCAAAATAAATTCTATTCTAAATGTTATAGTACGTCTACTGGATCCTCGTAAACCGACATTTCCGCTGTTACTAGCTAGCAAAAGACTGGAGAAATGTACTGGTGTAGCAATTATGAGGGCGATGCCTAGTGCGTTAGAAAACTTTCAACTACGTCAAATATTGATGTTTATAAGCGATGGTGCTGCGACAATGCGTTCGGTAGGCCGTTCTCTTCTTGAACACGGTTGCAAGTGTTTACATGTTACGTGTAAAGTGTATGCTTTACATCTTATGGCAGAAACTATTCGACAATGTTTACCCGAGTTAGACGCATTAATAGCATGTACAAAAAAGTGTTTCTCAAATCTCCAAAACGTCTTCGATCATTTCACGCAGTGTCCTGCTATTCGTGGTATTTATGGGAGTAATAAGAAATGATTATGTTATACAACAAAACAAAAAGTGGTGTGGATATCCCTGATAAATTGTGCGCAAGTTACAACTGCGCTAGAGCAACTAGGCGATGGCCAATGGTAATATTTTACGGTATCCTAAACGTTGCTGGAATAAATGCTTTTATAATACGAGGGCGAATCAAATATTAACCGGACTTTTGTTTTAGAACATTTATTGGTATAGTAAATAAAATTTTGAATACGCCATATTTTTCTATATAATCTCTTCTTTTATTCACACATGTTTCCCACCGAATCGGAAGTTTTTTAATTCCGTCATCAAAGAATGAACGTGGTCGCGTCTGTAACCAATTGCGCACGAACGTTTCTACACCTTCGTCGTCGTCAAAGTGATGACTTCCCAGTTCTTCTTTGAGTGGCCCAAACATGTGGTAGTCACATGGCGACAGATCAGGACTGTAGGGCGGATGTTCCAGTGTTTCCCAATGAATTTTGTCCAATTTTTCTTGGGTTAATGCAGCTGTGTGTAGTCGAGCGTTGTCATGGAGCAGAATCGCACTTCGAATAGGCATGTCTCGCCTTTTTCACTTCATCAAGCAGTTGACAATAGTACGCAGCATTAATTGTACGCCGTTTAAGGTAGAAAACCAACGAGCAATATTCGTCTCACTGGTGCTTGTCCGCGATCGGCGTGCATGGGTCTCATTTTGCACCGACTCTCGGCCATCGAAAAATTTTTTGTGCCAGTCGTAGACTTGGGTCCTTGAAAGCGTTTTTTCAGCGAACTGTGCAGTTAGTCGACGCAAAATTTCGGCACGTTTTACGCCCTCCCGCGACAAAAATTTAATAATAATGCGTTGCTCAACAGACGTGTGCATCTCTTGCTCAGACATGATGCTACTAACAACCAATCTGCTCTGGCGAGCCGAACCGATTTACTCCCCTCCACTTTACATCCCCATCCAACATATATCAACACGTCACGTTACTCACTTCACCTAGGAAGCGTTAAAAAGAAAAGTCCGGTTAATATTTGATTCGCCCTCGTATATAATGCTAATAACCAAAACGTGAAGACTACTAGAAGTACTTTTTTGGAATCTTTATCTATTTTACTGTTGGAGGATCATGTAAAACGTCGTGTTTATCAACAGCAATTGCCGCGTTCAATAACTAAGAATTGAGGAGATTTTTAAAATTGAAAAGCGAGAAGAAAGACAGGAGAATGGGTTAACCCGGGGAAGGTGTTCTTGCTGTGAACATGTGACACCTATTTGTAAAGAATGTGTTGATGAACGATAGACAAAACAGTGACGAAATTTTAGTAAGTAAGTAACAATTGTAAGCCAAAAAGAAATGAGATTTGCTTTTACACATTTTTTATATGCTGCTAAAAATTGATGGAAGAATAAAGTAATATACATTAATTTTTTTTTTAATTTAATTAACCTAAAAAAGAAAGAGTAAAAACGAAGAGTAAAGCAAATTAGAACATCCGGGTATCTATTTCAGTGATTCTGTTATGAAATTAGTGACTTTATTGTAATCTTCTATGCGACGGTCTGTGAGACGGCATAAAAAATCATGTTAGTAACGGGGGATTAAGAACCTTATTTTTCAATAAATTCAAAAATCGATTCCTTTTTGAAGGGCAAACAATTAAAACCATTTGAACAACCCTCCCTGGTATTACCCTAATCTTTATCGCGGTCCTATCATTACGACCATTATACTTACAAGGGAAGATCCCGAACCCGGAAATTCAAAAAAAATTGAAACTTTGGGAATATATAGAACATATATAGGTGTGCAATACGCAACTTTTTTTTTGTGCGGACATTCACTTTTAAGGGGTGAAACACCCCATCGAAAATTAACAGATTTTCAATTTTTTCCATACAACTCCAGTAAAAAGAAAGATAGAAGATAGGTGTAAATGCAATAGTTGCAGCATACATCAAGCTCTTTCAAAATATGTGACTATCATATATACAGGGTGTTCCATTAAGCCCTGCGCTTACACTGCTGGTGTTTTTGTAACAATACAAAGAAAAGTTTAAGATATAATCTGTGTGACTTTTAATTCTATTTAAAACTGTATAGGTGTTACAATATACAGGCTGTTCCTAAAGTAAATATCACCATATCCTTGGTTATATCTAACAGAACTTCATGTACTATGTTATTATATATAGGTATATATATTATTGAATACTTATTGCAAGGAATGATCTCAATCCCACAAATTTAAAATATGAAATTTGAGAATATGTAAACCACATGCAAAGTTAATGAAATTTACTGTATATGTCTGCGGTATTATATTGATTAGATAACACATTGTTTTGTTTGGTAATTACATTCGAAGTTTTTATCTACTGGTGTAAACATTTTTTTTTTAAGTCAATAATCAACCAAATGCAATGATAAATGATAACATTGCTTATATAAATTCCCCACCTGATATTAATAGTATTTGTTGTTAGATTGTGTAACAAACCTGTGGTGTTGAATATGGTTGTCGTAAATACTTTAAATGTAATTCGCTTGCTCATGGTAACGTTTGACGTTGCCAATAACAATAATCTAACACCTGCGAATAACCACGAAGTAGAACTACACGACATAATAAAGGATATGCTTCTTGACGTTCAAAAAGATACTTCATTTTCGCTGGAAATTGACACAACACTGGAATTTTTGAATCCAGTTAGACCACATTCCGTAGACTTCGTAGATGATGAATACGCACCTACACGCGAAGAAGTTCTAGAAGCGATGGAAGCTGAAGATGAACAATGTGTTCCAGAAGAAGGCGGTATTGTCACTTTAGAATATAAAACCAAGGCTGTGGAATATTGGAAAAGTGGGAAAACGAAGCGACTTACGTTAGCAACCGTCCAAAATAAATTTCGAAAAGTTTCAACTCTCCAACAATTGTACAGGTAAACAGTGAACTCCATTTAATATAACTACGATTTGTCTTAATTTTCTTTTATTTGTTCTAGATGGGAAGAAACAGTAAACCGGGGAGGCACACTACGGGAAAAATTGCTACAAATTTCGGAATCCGTTTATAATAACTTTGTGGAGAGTATTGATAAGGGTGATATTATTCATGATTTGGACATTCAAAGATGGGCTTTGCAAGCTAATCAAGGAATACATTTAGAAAACTTTAAAGCATCCCGGCATTGGGTCTGGAATTTTAAGAAAGCATATAGAATAGTTTCAAGAAAAATAAATAAATTTATTACGCGATCATATGGTACAGATTCCGAAAAGCTAAATGAAATCGCTTCAACATTTGTTAGCCATGCAAAAGATCTCATAAAACAAGTCGGAGAAGATAATACATTCAATGCCGATGAAAGTGGCTTTAATCTAGAACTTCATTCTGGTCGCACGTTAGCTGTGCAGGGTTCAAAAAGTGTTACAGCAGTTGTGCAGTCAATATCCGCAACAACACATAGTTATACCATACTTCCCACAATATCAGCTTCTGGAAAACTTCTTTCCCCTCTATTTATTGTCATGAAAAAACAAAGTGGTAGCTTCGGTCCGCGTGTAACACAGACTTTGTTTCAACCGTGGAATGTTTATGTTAGGGCTTCAACGTCGGGAAAATTAACAAAAGAACTGTTTAATGAATGGCTCACCCGTGTGTATGTGCCAAATGTGGGAGCTCAGAGCGTGTTATTCTTGGACTCTTGGACTGGTCATTGTCCTGCTACATTGCAAAAGAGTATACTATCAAGCAAACATGTTGAAATATTGACGATACCGAAAAAAACTACGGCAGTGATACAACCACTAGATGTATATGGTTTCCGCATAAGGAAAAATTTTGTAAGAAAATTTTCCGATCTTGTGCTACTGTTTGGTTATGATATTGTGTTGCATGAACGCAATAATGTTATCAAACTACAGTCCCTTATTCACAACCAACTTTCGGCACCAAAGTATCACGATGTATTTGCTTATGCTTGGTATAAAAGCGGATACATTGATCAAAAACCAAATAAGTTTGAAAATCCGGTAGTTTTTGCTTTTAGACAACAGGATTTTATACATCCTGCTAGGTATTCCATATGCGGTAGCCAGGCCATCATACGATGTGCGTGGTGCAACGAAGTCCTATGTTTTAAACATTTCTTTGAAGAATTTCATCACCATACAGAATAATTATTCAGTAGCCAGTATTTCACTACATAATAGACATGACCAAAAGATGTAAAGTGTTATCTATAAACATTTCCTATATATCCTATACTTTATGACTAATCAGCTAATCACATATAAATTATTTTGATGTACTTATCAATATTTGTATTGCTTAAAATGTTAAAAATATGATATATTTGTTATCGCTTAATAAAATCGATTAATTATAAGATATAACTTTGGTCTAAAATACTAACCTTTTCCTCTTACAACAGCGAGTGATTAAATCAAATTAAAGAATTGAATATTACATGTCTTCTACATATTTCCGAAATCAATACTCTTACTGTTATTATCAAACAAAACAATGTGTTATCTAATCAATATAATACCGCAGACATATACAGTAAATTTCATTAACTTTGCATGTGGTTTACATATTCTCAAATTTCATATTTTAAATTTGTGGGATTGAGATCATTCCTTGCAATAAGTATTCAATAATATATATACCTATATATAATAACATAGTACATGAAGTTCTGTTAGATATAACCAAGGATATGGTGATATTTACTTTAGGAACAGCCTGTATATTGTAACACCTATACAGTTTTAAATAGAATTAAAAGTCACACAGATTATATCTTAAACTTTTCTTTGTATTGTTACAAAAACACCAGCAGTGTAAGCGCAGGGCTTAATGGAACACCCTGTATATATGATAGTCACATATTTTGAAAGAGCTTGATGTATGCTGCAACTATTGCATTTACACCTATCTTCTATCTTTCTTTTTACTGGAGTTGTATGGAAAAAATTGAAAATCTGTTAATTTTCGATGGGGTGTTTCACCCCTTAAAAGTGAATGTCCGCACAAAAAAAAAATTGCGTATTGCACACCTATATATGTTCTATATATTCCCAAAGTTTCAATTTTTTTTTGAATTTCCGGGTTCGGGATCTTCCCTTGTTAGTTGATGAAAAATCGTCATTTTTAGGTCACATACTCAATTTGCAACCCTTACGACATCACGAGTAAAGATTTATTAAAAGAAACTATTATATTCTTACTCTTACACATAATCCAGTCTATAAATACCGTCATTTGCAGGGTCTGGACGCTGCTAACAGTCAAACGAACGCGACAACGGTGAGCAACGGCAAACCCTACAACATCGACCAGAACGAGGTGGCCATACTGAAATCCTCCTCGGAGAACCGACGACCGCCCGAAGGCAAGGACAACAACGACAATAACGGCGAGCTGATCCTCGGCAACGAACTAGTCGAATGTAAAAACGAAGAAATCTACGCGACGGACGCCAATAATAAAGTGACAGTGGTGCATGTTGTAGTTACCATAAACGGGAACGGTACACTCGCCGATCTCAAAAAGCAGCGGATGCAGATCAGGAACAGCAGCAGCGCCGACGTCTCCAGTCTCAACTCGCCCACATCCACCGTCGCCGAGACTACGGACTCCGTCAATACGCCGTCACCTAACGCCGACTTCCTCAAACTAACGGGAGATACGGAAGATGTCGTCGGATACAACATCAATCGGTCACCCTTCGGTTGTTGTTGCATACAATAATAAGTATTATTAATATTAATTCCTCCTATTTCCTTTTTTTTTTTATTAATTTAGTTATTATTATCATTACAAATGATGGTATTTTAATTTTTGTATTATATTTTCGTTTAAATATAGAATTATGTTGATTAGGTACTTAAACGGAGTCGTTTGTGTTGGTAGGAAGTATGAAACGGTGCATATGTACTATTAAAGCTCAATGCTATATAATTATTACTATGTTTGTATTCTGTTTCAATTTATCAGAGAGACATTTTTAAATTTCGCGGACAATTTAAGTTTGTAGATCTTACGAATGTGATCTGCCAATTTAAATTGATCGTGAATTTGAAAGTTTGATGTAAAGAGTAGTGTAAAGTTTCGTTTCAGAAACAAGAGATACAACAGGATACAGCAGCATTTATAAAATATCTTTTTAACCCTACCGTATTAACAAAAAGAAATTATGAAAATTGTGATTTTGAAATGAATTTCCGATAGAAAACATAACCTCAAAATATTCTTGTGTAAATACAGGTGGCGCTTGGCACTTGGTAGAATATGGAAAATCAAATTCATAAAAGTTATTCTAAATTTTGTATTGTGCCATAATGGTAAACAACTTCGATTAAAACTCAAGAAAAAAAATGTTCATATGATTGCCATCTGGGGAAACATAAAACAAAAAAATGAAAATGTATCTAAAAATACAAGGGATTGGTTTGTGAAGGTCGTTTTAATGTGAATATATGCAGGTTTATTATACAGTGAGATCCAGAAAGATTGTCATGGCCGCTCACTAGTGTTAGGGGTAATTTGGACGTGTTGCCGCTTGCTGTATATGAGAATACGCAGTAGTACAGTGTCGTATCGTAATGGGATATAATTGGGTACATCGGGTACATTATAAATGCAATAGTTGTCAAATCACATAACCTCTATTGGGAAAAATATAGTTATTAATATAAATGCAAAATTAATTAAGTACCATACAATTAAATATATCATTAGAATGATAAATCCATGCGAAAAATGTTCCGCGTTCAAATACATATCTTTAATTTTACATACTACTGATTTATTGAAACAAGTTACGGGCGACTGTGGGCGAATTTGTACAAATCTGTCATAATAAAACAAGCATTTCAGTAAGTTCCCTATAAGGCTAACTTCACTTCACTAATTAGAATCTAATTTTGTGCTAAACATCGCGGAACAAAGTTTTGTACCATGACAATCTTTCTGGATCTCTCTGTAATATTTATTTTTATTTTGAATAGGATTCTGGAGACATATTTGACACTATCATACATTCATTATCACCCCGTTTTAATTTTAAACGCTTTAAAATGGAAATAAAATGTTAAATACATTATCTTAAAATGCAAATTAGTTAAACAAAAAAATTGTTAATGTCTGGTATACGTATCAACAGATTGATAAAATTATGTTTCTAAAACAAATACAAATGATTCATATAGATGTAAATACAAGGTAAATCGTATGGAAATAAATATCGTGACGTCATGATGATATTCGTATATATTCGGGAATCTTTTTTTACATTATTTAATACGTCAAATTAATTCATTTACGAATATTGTTTTATTCATACTATCCTAAATATAACTAAATTTGTAGCAACAACTGTTGCCAACCTATTTCTTTTTAAACAAAATTTAGAAAAAGAACACAAATTTATTTAAACATTTAATGAATAAATAAATATTCAGTCCCCAACTTTAATATTTAATAATAATGTCGAAGGTTAGCAGCAAAAAGGCCCCTAAATCAGAAATACTTTTGTGTCCCGTTTATGTTTGTATCTGTCACGTTAAGTTAACCTATGGAATAAAAAAAAAAAACGACAGGTTCGCCAATTTACCTTAATTTGAACTTACAATTTCGGTTTGAAAAATATTTTATTTAATTTATATCAATATGTTTCACACTATTTGCAAATACGGTATATTCAGCGTATGTACATAATATTTTAATACCATTATTACACAATCATGGTGCCAATACCGTAATTATGATGTGGTTGGTAACACTTCTGGGTATATTAAACCTAACGTTTTACTGTTGCCAACTGCAGATAGTGGAACTGTACTAAATAATTCAACTTTCTGTTCTATTTTGGATTAAAAGGATGTTCTTTTTTTATAAATTGTTGACGTGTATATTAATCCTATGGTACAGTTGCACCGTTTCATAATTTCTAGTAGGTATATTTGTTACTAGAGGAGAATAAAAAAAGAAAATGTACTTAACAGTACATCTTTTACTCAACATTTTTTTAATTAAAAAAAAAAAGCTTTTACTTTTTATACAGAGTGCTTTGCCTGTATTCAACGGCATTTACAACTAATAATAAGAAAGTATTTTGTTTCAGACACGCTCGTAAAATTGATAAAAGCTCAAATACATTTGTATAATCCTCCAAGCAAGACACAGTCTACAATTTTCTTGTCAAACACTTAAAACTACGCTAAAGCCAATCCCTTGCCTACAGTGTCGTGTCAAAATAAAACGACATCTATTGTTTAAAATTCATACTACAAGGGTAGATCTATAAATACGGAATGAGGGCACAAATTTGTCAAAAAAATGTTTATTTTTTTATATAATCTCCTTTTAGTAAGATAGATACACTTTTCCCAACGTCCCTGCCATTTCTTTAACCCCTTCAAAAATACGTTTTTTTCAAATTTCTGTCCCAGTAACAACTTCTTCGTTTGAACTGAATATTTGTCCTGCGAGCCACGTTTTCATATTGGGGAATAAGGAGAAGTCGCAGAGCTCCAACTCGAGCCAGTAAGACGGATGAGGCAGTAATTCATAGCGCAATTCATGCAATTTGGCCGCCACAATTCCGGATGTATGAGGTGGTGCATTCTTGCGGTGGAACAAAAATGTTTCTTTCATATATGTGGCCGTTTCTCCTTCATAATGGACTAACTAAGCAGGAAATTTGACATTTCACAAGTTTCCCACAGTGTTTTTTCACTGTCCACCTTCGTTTAGAACTAGAGTGAAGGTAAATGTATCATTTTTATGTTAAAAAATGATACATTTACCTTCTTCTACTTCACGGAAATGAAAGAAGATACATGTACACTCACTCTACCCCAAGGCAGTCGATGGAAAACGCTGCACACATACATAAACGAAAATATCCCGTTAAAACCGTAGATTGGGGAATAAAACCAAATCCTTACAATTGAAAATGCTCCTCGATAAGAGACGTCTGAAGCATCAGTTGATCAAATAAGATGCTCCACTCCACAAACAGATTTTGAGGAAATGGTTAAAAAATTTATTACATCAGTTAAAGCTGAAGCCCGTAGAAAACAAAGAACGGCTAAATACCAAGAAAAACGTTAATACTGACAGATGCTCCCATCAAAGATAAAGTTCTTATCTAATTTTCTTATTTCCTTATTTAGGAGGCTCTTCAATTGTAAGGATCTCGTTTGGCCAATGATAAAAACCGTAAGTACCATGTGGGAGACTTCGGGCATATCCAATCTCCGGCTTATTTTTCCCAACTCTCCCTCGGTAGTCATTTATTAAAAAGTACGAACTGTAATTTTACGGGTATGAATGGAATTATTGATTTGACTCAATTCTAGTATTTTTTGCTCTTTAATAAAGATCAAATGTAAATTCAAAAACTTACGATGGTCAAAATTAAATTTGCTTATGTACTTCTACTTAGTCGGTCACTAAGTTCTGTCACAACTTTTATCATTATATTAAATAAAACAGAAAAGAAAATAAGAACCTTTTATTGATAAAATAGACCAATATAGTGTTCTCAATTACATATTAAAAAATTATTCAAAATGATCCCGTCGTTTCGTAATGCAGGCGCTTAATCTGCGAGGCCAGTCATCAATCGCATTACGCACCATTTCCATGTCTATCTCCGCCACTGCCTTCTTAACAGATGCTTTTAGCGAGTCCAAATTTCTATGCCGTTTAACGCAGGCTTTCTCCTCCAAAGTTTGCCAGATTTTATAATCCAGAAGATTAAGATCGGGACTAGAAGATGACAAATCTTTATGCTTGATAAAGTCGATGTTATTCGCATGTAACCAACACTGAGTACTTTTGGCCTTGTGAGCAGGCGCAGAGTCTTGCTGGAAGACCCAATCCTGGTTTTTAAATAAGCTCTGGCTTAGAGGTTTTACTATCTTTTCCAGGACCGTCTCTTGATAGACTTGGGCACTGGTTTTCACTCCTTTCTCACAGAAATAAACTTCAGTTGATCCGAAATAAGATACCCCTAACCAAACCATTACTGAGGATTGATGATGACCCCTTTGAACACAGGGAGCGACCACATCTGCTTCTTCACTATTGGAGACATACACTCGATCATTAGCCGATTAAATTGTTCTTCAACAGTGAAGATTTTCTCATCGGAAAGTAGGATACGGCGGTGTTCGTTGTTAGCGTACCGCTTTAATAAGACTCGGCATCTTTAAAGCTTTAAACCTTTCAGACGTGCGTTGAGCAAGTGACCGCTTTTTCTTCTGAAAGCGCTTAGGATCTTGATTCAGGATATTTTTGATTGCGCTTTTAGTCACACCCATCTTTGCTTTGACAGCTTTACTGACAGCCAGAGTGCGAACTGATCGTGGAGGACCAGATCTTTCCTTGTCATCGACACTGCCAGTTTCACTGTATCTTTCAATGGAACGATAAACAAACCTTTTCGTAAATTCCAATTTTTCTTGGCAGATTGAAAATTGTACTTGGCGAACGACCGCAACGATGTAATGCAATTATAGCAACACGATTTTCTCTTTGGCTTCATTCCATGTTTATTTATTACTCGTTCGCAGCATCTTTAACGTCAAACGACTCAGAATAAATGACACAACCTCAATTAGTCATTTGTTTTTATCAGTCGCATGCTATGTGTTTGAATTTTTAGAAAAACTTTCGTGATAGAACTTAGTGACTGAAATAAGTATTTTCAATATCCAAATAGCTTCAAATTGTACTGTATAATAACGCACCACGGAAACTATTTCAACTCACTCTTCCATCTCACCTCCCCTACTGTATTTTGAACTTGCTGCTGTTAGGCAAAACACACTGTATACATTTACATACATATATAGAGTGTATCATACACAACTAAGAAACAAATAACATTAAAGGAGAGTTTGCAAAAAATAGTAAGTAATACATATCAAAGTCAACGCAATAAAATCTACAATTTATGCATAATTTCCTTTTTTATTACGGTTATTAAGTATTAAATATTATTTGTAAATAGTTGTACATTATGGTAGTGAGATTGTTTATCGATGAGATGAAATTATTTTGTATAACCCGCGTCTATTGCGATTACGAACTATAAGGGTGCTGACGATGGATCTTGTGGGAGACCAATGTTGTTACATAAGACGAAAACCGTTTTCTTTGCAAATATTTTCGCTTCCCGTTTTTAAATCTTCAAAATACTTCCGTCCTAGACTCTCGCAAAATCTCATATCGCACCGCACCTGCCTTTTTTACTTACTATAGCAATAAGTTCTACGTGCGTACTTTATTCAAGTTGGTAATCGTGATAAACGCTAACGAAATGAAATTAAACGTGAGATTATTACTTTTTTTTTGTTGGTTAATGGAAGATATAATATTTAACTAGTTTAAATGATAAAATAAAACATATTCTTCCATAAGAATTAAATTTCATGCCTTATATAACGTTCTAAAATCCTATTAAGAGTTAAAAACTAAATAATAAAATACTGTATTATGTCTTCCATTTCTGTATTCAGGTATTATTACAGTTATACATTCCTAAATATGTATTAAATAAATAAATTAAAATATACCGTTTTTCTAGGAGATAAATACATAGGTAAAGACAGGCTTTGTTTTGAGGGGGATCCCATGGAATTTGAACGTTGGTTTCTTAATTAACCCTTTCCACTCCTATGTCGAGTGTGTCTCGACATCATATTTCTTACACTAACTCCTATGTCGAGCTAGACTCGACATTATATGACGCAATTTTAAAAATTATTTAGAATTATGAACTGTTTTCTTTTTCTTTCAAATACTAAATGTGTCGTATTCCGAATACATACTTAAATTCGTAAAACAGGTCAGAATTTGTCATATTCCGCCTTTCTAGGAATTTTTATATATTTTTGTTTGTTTGCAGGCACGTGGCTATAATGACTCAATTATATTTACTACTCGTTATCAGTAGTGAAGTTATGCCTTTCTTGCAAATTAATTAAGGAGTTAGTGGTAGGTAAAAGAAAAAAAAATAGGAGTGCAAAGGGTTAAAGCTTTAAACATGGAAAGTGGCTTGTTATTGTTTGGGTCCCACCCTCTAACAAATGCCTATGGTCCATAGAAATTTAAAAAAATATAATGCAATGCGTTTAAATGAGAAGTATTGACCATCTTTTCTCCTGTCTTAAACCAACACCCCTTTTAAAAATGAACAAATTCAAGTAATCGTGAATAAACTTTTATGGTAGATTGTGTCGGCAAAAACATTTGTCATAGCTTTGTTTGATCGTTGTCAGTTCTACCAACTGTCCCAGTCATGTTCAATTACGCAGCTGTCAAATGCCATGTTGTTTAAGGCGGAAAATTGAATATACCAATCTATAATAATTTAAACGTATGTTCTACCCAATTTATACAGCAATACTTTTCATTTAGATGCCTTGTATATGGGATATAATAATTATTTGAGCAATAATATATATACTATTTAGATAAAACCTACGTCTAAACACTATTTAGGTAATATATACATATATAGAGATAATATTTATCCATTGTTATATATTATAATATATACACTATTATATATATTTTGTAATAAATTATGCATTTATTTTTTTTTCCTTTTTTATTACTATTGCTAGTGCAGCTTAGATTTTTTTTATTGAAATCGTATTATGATTCTATCATCACTTAAATCTGTCCATTGCGTGATAGGACTTGCTGCTAATAGACTAGAATAAAGGGAAACCTGTGGCCTTGCCTGAGAAGTAAGTAATAGTGAAATATTTTACTCCAATTTAGAATGATATAACTATTTTATCTGGATGTTAAATACCTTTATATGTTAAGAATGCTAATGCTCATGTAAATGTATTAGTGATCTATCTTTTAAGGGGGTTTCTGATTATTTGTATATAAAATTATACCAAAAGAATTAATCAAAATGTTAGTGTTATTAAGGAGAAAATTGCACAAATTGAAAAACATCCAGAGCACAAAAATACTTCCCACGATTTTCCACTGTTACTATTGCTAATTTCCAAAAAGTAAATATATAAACAATTTGGGCATTAGTATTTCTATCCAAATATGAAGAATTGTGATTCCTTGTTGAATATTTAGATAATTATCCAAGCTCTTAAATGAATTTTATTGCAGGTTTACTTTTTACAGAAATCTTTTGATAAATTTTGATTATAAAAAGCTAGTTCTGTACAAATACTGTTGTATTGAAATCAAAACATCTCCAATGTTATTGTTGCTTCTTTTTCTTTGAATATCTAAATCTATTGATACTTCTGAATAACAACGAACTATATTAACGTTGGTGGCAATTTAATTTCATACAATTTTCGGTATTAATTAAGTTTTTACAATGTTCGTTAGACCTTATAAATATTAATAATCCTTAATAATTCACACAATACACCCACATATTTATATACATGAAAATATATTATTCATAAAATTTAATAGTAATAGTAACTTTCTAAAAGAATTTTAAATAATCAAAAAAAAATAAATTTTTTTTAGTACATCTGAGTTGTTTTATTTTGACTTTCCTCCGTAAATAATATACAATGTCGCCAATTAAAACTGTAACAATCATTTAAAATGCTGAATGTAGTTTGGCTAATACTTAATTCAATAAGTTTTAAGTAGTAACTCAGATTTGTTGGATGACTTAGTCTATCAGAAGTCTATCGCATTGAATACTCAACACCTGAATTCCCTTTCCCGTGAAAATCTGCAGTTATTAAACCGATCCCTACCTAAAATTAAACAGCCATCTGACTGAAGATCTTACGTGGTTGAAACTGTCGGGATGACGGCCAAAGTTCATCAGTAGAGCCCGGTAACAGGGAGCCGTACCTGCCTAGTATACAAAAACAATAGTAAGAAAATAGAAAAAAAATAACAGAACTAATACATAACTATAATATGTGAAAAGTAGTGAAACACTCACCCTTTTAAGCAGCCTTGGCTATGGAACAGTAAAACTAGAAGCACCATTATCAGTATTAACATCATATGGATAAGAGTGGCAAAAAGGTGAGACCATTAGATGTGTTTCCACAGTTGTCTCGGTGAGCGATGTTCACCGTAGTGAGAAAATGAGTTTATATTTTGAAAAAGAGCGTTCAACATCTACCGATGTTATACATACATGATTAAAATACTCTGTACCTAGTCAGTGGATTATTCGATACACCATCACAAATTTGTTTTAGTGTGCTAAAATCGGGATCTTTCTGTAGCACACTCTCGAACTTTTCTAAAACGCGATTATATTTTGCGTTATGTATAGTCAGTAGCTGTGTATGTACTCCATCCATGATTTGCAGAGACTCTAATAATGATAACGATCTATTTGTAATTGGTCTATTGCGTCAACTAATCCTTTATAGTAGCTACGAATATTTTTTAAATCTGTTTTAACGGAAATATCTTGAAATTTCGACTGGCGCTCCTTAATACCTGCAGCTTCGGCAGGATTGAATTGTGCAACAACAGCTTTTACTATTTTGAAATGTTCAGCGTAATGAAAAGCTGCCTGCAACCATGTTCCCCAACGTGTAAGAATTGGCTCCGGTGGTTGACGAATACCAGGACACTCTGTGTGAAATGATCGTAGGCGTTTGGGAGATTTCAAAAATACTTTTTTTTTGTGCTTGCTATTAATGCATCTACCTCGGGAGAGCATTGTCGAATGGTTTCTGCCACAAGATGTAAAGCATGCACTTTATACGTAACATGTAAACTCTTGCAACTATGTTCAAGAAGAGAACGGCCTACGGAACGCATTATCGCTGCGCCATCGCTCATAAACAACACTTTATCTTTTGAAATTTGAAATTTTTCCAACGTACCAAGTACAACCTTCGTAATTGCTGCAGCAGTACACTCTTGTAGTCTTCGGCTAGCTAGTAACAGTGGTAATGTAGGTTTACTAGGGTCTAGTATGCGTACCATAATATTTACAATTGAATTTTTTTTACAGTATGTTGTCTCGTCAACACATAACCAAAGAAACGGTTTTTTCAATATGCGTTTCATTTTCTTTTCCACGTCATCGCGTGCAAATGCAACATGCTTACGTGCCGTTTTCTCCGTTGGCTACCGCAACTCGGGATTGTACTCGTATTTGTCCCAAAAGTCCTTAAACGGTTGTTTATCGAGTAAGCCTAGTGGCAAATTACAGTTTATCAACATAACAATTACATAAAAAAAATGCACTTCTCGGTGACACGCCCAATTTTCGTTTTCTATGCTGTGCGGAATTTACGTGTCTTGTACAGTTCCACTTCTTATTTGACATCAAATGTATTTTGCACACTTTACAAACTATCTTACTTCCGTTGTAAAACAAATCGGGAAAGTCAGAAATAAACTTATTTACTATGTCTTGAAAGCGTTGTTTTTTAGCCTTCGACATGTTCACTAAAGACTACAATTAATAACTACGTCTATATCAATAAAATCAACACACCCTATCCGCTATCCAATGCTAAACTGAATTGAATGATGATGATTTGTCGTGTTGTATCATAACCGTCCAGCCCTCCCCGCCCATCTCAACACAGTCACACCACCGTTGCGATTGCTTTCCAGTTACCGGGCTCTATTTATCAGTTAAAGCTCCTAACATTTTTTTTTCTAAAACTTTGGTTGTCATCCCGACAGTTTCAATCACGTGCCATACTCCTTGGTGTTTCAAAAATCTCTGCCCAATAAGTATTTTACCTACTTTTTCTAAGGTATTTGAGAAGACTATACAGAGCAGTAGCGGCTGGTCGTAACGTGAATGGCAAGGCTCGGATAACGCTTCGATTCCCTCGTGTACTCCCGTTGCATATTGTGTACATTGTACTTTACACAAAAATACACGAGGAAATCGAAGCGTTGTCCGAGCCCTGCCATTTATGTCACCAACAACAAGCGCGGCTGGTGGTGATACAGAGCCAATTCGTTACCTCCGACATATAAGGCCTAAGCGCTTTGACGTCAGCAGACTGTGACGTATTTTGTAGTAGGTCGTCCATCAGCCATATTTATAGATTGAACATTCACACGTTCAGATCGTTTCTTGCGTTTTGTATTGGTTTATCCAAATTATATTGGTTTTATTAAAAACAATACTGTGTAGTGATATTTCCGTACTTTGTTGGTGGTACCTGTAATGTTTTTCTAGTGTTGTATAAGCAATAAAACCTTTTCTGAAACGATAAAAATGGGATAAACTAAAAACTGTGGCGCCGGCTGTTTTGTTTGCAGGTGTTCGCCGACCCTTTACAGGTGTTCTGTGCCGTCTGCTGTCTAAAGGTGTTTTGTGTATTACATAAGCACAATATTCACAGCACACTCCGCACCATACAAATCCTTAATTAACTCGGGAAGGCCTTTTCGAAGACACGTGGCCGAGTTAGTTAATAATTTGTGTGGTGCGGAGTGTGCCGTGAATATTGTGTTTACCATACTACCCTTACATGTTATTCTCTCTTTTGATACTTTAGAACCTGGGGCTCTAACTTTTGATCCAGAAGCCAGCGTTTTATCCGGGATAGTTTTCCAATACAAGCCAGACTCATCAGCGTTGTAGATTTGCTCTGCGGTTAAATCTCTCTCTCTCTCTCTGATAATATCCATGAATTTATCCTGAAATGGCTTTACGGCATCTTCATTATTTGACAACTTCTCACCAGTAATTTTGAGTTGGCGTATGCCAGGTCTTTTCTTGAGATTGTCCAGCCAACCTCTACTGGCAGCGAACTCCCCTTGTCCAAGCCTTTCATGAGTATATCGCCTGACAAAGGAACGTTTTTTTTCGTTGTTCTATAAACCACGTAAACAACGCATCTTCAAGCTGTTGATTCTCGGGTGTTTTTAAAGTCTTTCGAAAAGCTGGGCCTTTTTCCGTTTTCATCGCATAAGATCGTATCTTCTCTTCCTTGCCCTTAATATCAAAAATTGTAGATTTTCCAACACTTAAAGAACTTAAAGAAACACCTTCTTTTATTTTATCTAAAATCTCGCATTTCTGAGAAATGCACACACATGTTTTCTTCTCTTCGATGTTGAAGCCATGACTTAACATAAACACGAAATACTGACGGGGCGTACAAGCGACGCGACACAACGGTAAACAAAATGGCGGCAGGAGTAACGACAAACATGTACGTATGACATCAACAGTGCACGGTAGACAACTGGTGAGTGAGCAAGAGTGAGTGGCGCGCGAAAGGCAGGGCGTTCGGATTAGCTTGGGTTTGGATTATTAAGGCCCTGCTGTATTGCACGTCATAAAATCACATTAAAGTATACAGAATGCTTGGTTTCCACCGCACGCGATATACCTTATTACTGTGGCTTTGGATACTCCTCTGCCATTCATGTGAACTTTCTTCAACATTCTCTATACCTATCTGTCTTTGTTTTTGAGATAATTTAAGATGTTTGCGAAATGCAATGTTTCTTTAACGACCAGTATCTTTAATTTCTTACATACTAGAGGAATAACTTAAATTATATTCTAAATTTTCAGCAGTATGTCGAAAAAATTTTGTTATCAACTGGATTCTACATGATGTGCCTTCATAATCATTGCCAAGATTAATTCATGTTGTTTTAACTTGTTTTAAATGGAACAGTCTGTACATTTTTGCAGAATGTGATGAAGAAATTCTGCTAGACATTTTTTATAAGCAGTTCCCTGAACCTAAAACGCGTCCTTCTTTAGTTTATTAAATTAAACAGATCTAAACTCAAGGTACAGCTTTGGTTAAAAAATACGCATTTGCCAAAGAAACGCTTGAATTTAACCCCTTTCTCGGTACTTCTCTAATTCAGCTATATGCGTGCAAAAATGTTCAATATTGCGCTACACATTTATATAAATGGCAGATGATGGGACTGCATTTCAAAGACATTACTATAATCTATTTATTTTGGTACCTAGCAACAGGGTGATACATCTAGGGGACATCATGCTTTACTCGCATTAAGACCTACGCAAAACACGGCCTTACCACTTTGTTCTACGTACAGTTCGCGTCATGTCAGAATCAATTGCGAATAAACCCTATACACCCGCAAGCAGAAGTACGAAAACTTTAAAAGAATATGTGAGTTCGCGTGAATCACTCTTATTTAAGACCATGGCAAATTTTTGACATTTACCGCGATTTTGGGCTTACGCAAAGTTATTTCATTTTCAGGAGAAAAACGAAGCTAAAGAAAGGAAAAGGAACATACTCTATTTGATCTTGAGTTATTTGAGAGAACAAAATCTCCAAGATAGCGCAAACACTCTAGCGAATGAGGCGCAACTTACCAATCAGTTTGAAGTTTGCGATAATGTTGATTTGGATATCGTTTTGCAAGATTATCAAAGCTACTACATCACCAAATTCAATAAACCGCCTAGGATAGTGAAAAAGATCGTTAGTGATGAAGCTATCTTGGCGAAAACGGTGCAAATGCAGAAAAAGAAGTTGAAAGGCACGTAAGTTGGTGGCACACCAATTTTTTCAAACTGTAATGTCGAAAAACGATTCCTTTTTATCCCTCAGTTTTACCATCTGTTCCAATGAGAAAACCTCACAGCAAAAGATGAACCCAGATCCCAGATCTACTTCAGGAAATAACCAAGAAACAGCAGATAATTTTCAAATAAACGTCAAAGCTCTAGGTCGCCAAATTCTTCAAGATAATGACATTCCTCAAGAAGTAGATTATGTATTAGGGTATGAGGAGAGACGCTCTGCAAAAGAATTTTGCGATTTCAAGAACTACAATCAAGAATGGAGAGATATGGCTGATTTAATTATAAGAGACGTCGTCCCTAAGAATCTCAGAGTTAGATGGAACGATTGCATAGGTTTGGAACGAAGTATAGAGGTCTTAAAAGAAGCTGTGGTTTACCCAGTTAAATATCCCCAGATGTTTACGGGGTTGGTAGCACCGTGGAGAGGTTGGTGTTACTGTTTTTTTGATTAGTTTTAATGATGATAATGGTGTGATAAAAGTAAATAATAATTAGCCGCCCAAGACCAACTCATTTATCGGCAGCAACCTACATATATAAGAATAGGCCTCAAACGCTCTCACTTATTACCGTTCCATGATTCTCAATTAATAATTAAACATTTTTCTAACTTTCATCGACAAATTGAATTCGTTTTCAAGTTGGAATATCTTTGAAACTCGAGAAGGGTCTGACCATATCGCAATTTATTATTGACGCAAATGTATGACAGGAAACAAGGGCGGACAATTGCGAAAGATTATCTGAATCAGTAAACTCATTTTTTGATATTTGTTTTAGTGGCATTTCTTGTCATAATGGCGATACTTTTCCCTGAAACCTAGATTGTAGTGACCACTCCACTGTTTTCAAATTTGCTAGTCTCAAGACTTGTTCTTTTCCAAGGTAGTTGACAGTTTTAAACTGCAAGTCTCCAATATTTTAATTGCACCCGGTATTCGTCTAAAATTGATTTCAAAATTTTGTAATTGTGACCCGAAATCATTTCTTTCCAAAATTAAAGTTTTACATTGCGTAATTTAGAAATAAATGTTTGCAATCCTTGAAAATGTTGCGAAAATAATACCCAATGTGTTCTTTGATGACCGGCGGAAATTTTTACAACAACCATGCTTATCCTTGACGACAAATCTCCTTCAAAATGCAGGTGTTCTACTATTTGGCCCACCAGGGACCGGGAAAACTCAACTAGCAAAAGCTACAGCTTGCGAATCTTCTACAACTTTCATAATTGTTCGAAGTAGTTCCTTCATCAGCAAATGGAGAGGCGAATCCGAGAAAATGTTGAAAATCCTGTTCGAGATGTCGAGGTAAATACGATTTTTAAGTAATTTTCGCTTTTTTTACAATTGACGTATTTTTCTCAAGATTTTACCAACCTACTACGATTTTCATCGATGAAATAGATTCTGTCGCTAGTAAATTCGAAGATTCTCAACACGACGCTTCTAGAAGGTTCAAAAGCGAGTTGCTGATCGAAATGGATGGAATTTTGAATGAGAATGAGCAGGTTTTCGTTTTGGCCACTACGAATTCGCCGTGGTAAGAGATATAAGACAGATTACAAAAAATACATATATTTGAAAATGATACTCCTTTAAGGAACCTGGATCCAGCATTGTTACGCAGATTCGAAAAAAGGATTTTGCTGAATACGCCATCTAAGGAAGCTCGGCAAGAATTGTTCCGCTATTTCTTTTCGAAACACGGCAATGGTTTTCAAGAAAATGACTTTTCAGAAATGGCACGTTTGACAGAATATTTTTCAGGATCTGATATCAAAGGCATCTGCAAAGAGGTTATTATGAATATCCTAAGGGAGAAATTAAGAAATGATAACATTGAAGGTAAGATTTTATTTACATCACTATGTACTAAGGTGAGTCAAAAATAGTATTCTAAATTCTGAATAAACAATTTTGGCAAATGTGTTATTCTTCTGATTAATCCTGTGTATATTACATAAAGGACAATGAGAATATATCATATACAGCATATTTCTAACACAGGGAATGCAACTGGTAACCAAATTCGTAATCCTGATCTACATGACGTAGTCCAAGCCATCGAGAAAGCTTCTGCCACCACAGATGCTATATATCTGGAAAAATACAGTGCGTGGAGTAAAAACTACGGCTTCAACTAATGAAATTGAATAAAAACTTACCATCTTCACTTCTTATTTAAACTTTATACATTTTGTATTACGAATTGAGGAGATTTTTGGATAATAAATACATATTATTTTTAAAAATGTTAATTTGTTATTCTTGCGAGCGATAGGAGCGATAATTTCTCTTACATCCATTTTAGCAACTCTAGGCGAGTTCTGGTATTTGCTCGGAGTAACTCTATTTACTCCCCCAAAAACTCTACTTGCTCTTTCGCGTTCGGGAGTGTCCTAGAGTTACTCCATCCATTCGTTTAAGAGTACGGGTTGAGTGATCCACTTTTGCTCTACTCCTGATCCCCTACACGTGCTCTGTACTCTTGATCTGCTCCGAACGAATACCCGAACTCAGCTTCTGTTAGTACTAGGAAAGTCTGAAAAGTTTCCAACCCAACACCAACGTTTTTTTTTTTGTTAAATTCAATTTTATTTCTCAACATAATCTCCTTGTAAGTATACACTTTTCCCAGCGATGCTTCCTCACAGTTTTTCCTTTTTGTTTATCTCTATGACTGCGCCATGTTGTGGTGTTAATCAATGGGCATCAATGAAACCGTACTTTCAACACGGTCTTAGTGCTAATGGGCCGATTGGCTCGCTTTATTTTCACACGCTGTTACCAACCGTAACAATCCCAACTTAACATTATTACATGAATTACAACAAATCCGTCCAAATAGTAGTTGGCATTTCGTTCTGCAAAATCGGCGTTTACGAATGTGTTGGCCTCCTCATTCGATAAAAACCTTTGTCCTCCGAGAGAAACTTTTTACCATAAAATGCCATTAATTAGATTTAGAAAACTTGTAAGTATTTGTTGTGGGCTTATTATCATTTGAACATTTAATATATTGGATATTTGGAATTTCGTCATTTTCCTTTTAAATTAATTTCTTTGCTTGATATACGACAATAGTATTTATTTTGAAATAATCAACGATTAAAGTCCATCAATAGGACAAAAATTAAATAAGATGTATTACGTATTTCCTAAAATTTGTGCTGAGCTGTTACCTCAACTACGTATGCTAGGCGACTGAATTGAGAGTGTGTGCGCTTGTCTAAGGGCACTGAGGAGCGGAGGGGAAGAAATTCTAGGTTGCCTCGGTATTTTTGTAATATACAAAAATTCTTGCATTTGCAGAAATAGAAGTGGGTGGGTGATTGTTTCCCTAAACAAATATTTGTTATAGGGAAAGTATTTACGCCAGCGCTAAGAGCATGTAAAACAGTTTAAATCTTGTCTTAACTATCTTTTTATATCTCTTATAGTTTTTGAGTTATTGAGTCAAACAGCTAAGGGTAGTGTTGAGCTTAGGGTCTTATACTCCGTTAATATAAGATTGGGTAGGCAGTTGTCCTTACACTACATCAGTCTATAAAGATTAATAAAAACACCTTATAATCCCATCTTTTTAATTTTGTTGCCAATTTTTTGCTTCCTTTACAAACTGTTTTAATGTCCCAAGTCAGCTGCATCACACATCCCTGTCCAAATGTGTTAAAAGCATGAAATTCACTATGTCCCAAGCCATGATACTGGAAGTGACTTGGGACAACGACTTTGTTCTTAAAAATTGTGTATAATTGATGAAAATTTGTATAACCAACATGTATAACCAAGGTTAATTTTAAAAAAATCTTAAAAACAGTCCCAAACCACCTCCGCCGATGGTAACTTACATATATCTTCTTCTTTTATTGACCATACAAGTTAGTCATTTTTAATTAACATAATACCCTAAAAAACAACTTTTATCCTTGTCTCCAATCAAATACCGATTACACAAATCACGCGACATCAATCGAAGCCAACAAATACGATACGAATCCGAAATTAACTGCAATATCGATCAAACATCCCCATATCTATCATTAGGAGTCATTATTGACAAACACAAACTACCGTTCTTCAAATATTTCCTCTGCCCCCGCGTTTCCCCCGTCATTTTAATCTAACAACAGCAATCTACAAAGGAATATACATCCAGGCGACTCGCCAGATACCAAGCAACCGATATAAATGGTTAGCGGTAAGGAATTCAGAGCTTCCCTTCATAGACCGCTGCCTAACGCAGCGCACGTTCATAAACGAAGGTTGGTGCCCGCCTTCACCATTCAAGCAATGCAGAAGGGAGTTATGGTGTTGCCGCCTCCGAAAAGTTATCCTTGGCGTGAGCAACCGTCGAGACCGACCAACTTTCGGGTCAACTATAACAAGGGGGAATTCCCGTTGACTTTGGATCCGAATAAAACCAGCGTAACATGGAAAGTAAGTTTACTTCACTTATTTTCTAAAGGAATTTGTTTATTGGAAAATTTACTTCCTAGTGACATGTTTTGCGTAGATGGTTAAGCTTTACATACCAATAGATGGCAATTATTTATTTATTGTGGTGCTCATTACTTTATTACTTATTATTACCTATTATTATTATTATTCTAAATATCTCTGATATCTTCTATAAATATACTGCAGTCCCGTGTTTAATTTGACATATACAGATCTAGTAAAGCGAATGCGTACAACAAAAAATATGGGTGTTACGCTGAACAATGTGATCTCCAATCATTGAAAGGGAGCGGGTGATGTTCTCGCGATGACGAGGCATTGAATCATTCCAGCTCATGCCTACTATTTTTGCGATACACAATCGCTTAACAAAATCTGTATGTACTTGTAAGGAATTTCAGATAGAATTAATTGCTTTTTATCCAAATTCTACGCCAATTTTACAACCTGCGGACGTATCCGTGTTCGGTCAGTTTAAGTCAACCTGGAAACAAAGTCTTAGAGAATAGCAAATAAAACATTCTGGAGAGATTTTGAACAAAGTCTCTTTTGTTTAACTTTTGGAACGAGTGGTCAATTGATCCATGAAATCAGAAACTATAAGTAACGGATTCAAACGTTGTGGGTTGTACCCTTTTGATCCTAACGCTGTCGACTACAGTAAATGCTTAGATAAATCATAAAATTCTCTTAATGAACAAAATGAAGATAGCCAACCTTTTATGACATAGGTGTGGCAATTAAATAACGAGAATTTGTTTATTAAAGCTTTATTATAAAAAACTGAACATAATCACGCATCCATTCTTTCACGGTAACCCCCTGGAGTGCCACGCACTTATTCCATCTCTCTTCCCACTTCTGGAAACACCTCCGAAAGTCGCCCGAAGTTAGACCTTGCAAAACCGTCGTCGTCTCCTTCTGGACATTTTCTATGGAGTCGAACCGTTGTCCTTTCATGGGACTTTTCATTTTTGGAAACAGACAGAAATCCAGTGGTGCCAGATCTGGGCTGTACGGGGGCTGAGGCTGCGCTGGAATTATTTTTTTCGCTAAAAACTGTCTAACAAGAAGCGACGAATGGGCGGGCGCGTTGTCGTGATGAAGGATCCATCCAGATTTCTTCAGTTCAGGCCTTTCCCGCGCAACCCTAGCACACAGCCGCTTCAAAACTTCAACATAGAAGGCCGAATTAACAGTTTGGCCTTGCGGAACGAATTCTTTATGGACAGTGCCATTGATGTCGAAGAAACAAATGAGCATTGTCTTCATTTGTGACCGCGACATTCTTGCTTTTTGAGGACGCTCTCCTCCAATCTCAACCCACTGTTTACTTTGCCGTCGAGTCTCGGGGTCATACTGGAATACCTAGCTTTCATTCCCTGTAATAACACTTTTCAACCAATCCCGACGCAACTCTTTCTGCTCCACAGTTAACGTTTTTGGAACGAGTTTCGCACGCAACTTACGCAATGTTAAATCTTCGTGTAACATTTGGCAAACACTTTCCTTATTAACGTTGAGCTCTGCTGCCAACATCCGTATCGTTAATCGACGGTCAGAACGCACTAACACACGTTAGCAGAATGCTTTTTAAGAGACCGGCCTACAGAAAGCATGTTTGCAACACCAACACTTACTAACATCAAGAGTTGGTTTGTTGAAAGTTCAAACTTGTCCAATGTATTTAACACTAACTTTGAAATTACTTCGGCAGTACACTGTTGTATTCGTTTGGAGACTAATAGAATTGAAGGTGCCGATTGATGAGGTTCCAATTTGCGTGCCATTACATTAAGAACAGAATGTTTCTTCCGATCTGTTGTTTCGTCGACACATAACCACAATTAATGATCTTTCAACTCCGATTTTATTTTTTGTTCAATATGTTCGCGCGCAGATGGCACGATTCTTCGTAACGATGTTCGACTTGGTAATTTGCACTCCGAATAGTTATTCCAAAAGCAGATAAACGGTTCCTTGTCTAGTAAATTAAACGGTATATTACATGCGATAAACGTAACGCATAAATTAAATATAAATTTTTCATTGTCTCGTGCGCAATTTCTTTTTGAGACATGCTTTTCACTATTTACGTGTCGTAGACAATGTTGTCTGGACCAACACATTAACGGGATTTTACAGATTACACATTTAATTTTAGCACCTTCATATATTAAGTCTGGAATTTCTGCAATAAATTTTCGAAGTTTGTCCGACCGCGGTCGTTTTGCTGACGAAATCATAATTTTTCTAGGACAGATAAACAATTGCGCAAATGACCGGCAGCGAAAATGTCCGTACTGCTCCGCAGACGAAGTAATACTACCGTTCCTCTCGGTCCGAACTGATTCTACGCCGATGCGCGGTACCGCTCGTGGCCAGCGTTACTCATCACCGAACGCGCTCTTTAATTTCTGTAAAATAACACACGGTTTCTCGCCTAATTTCGTCAAAATTTGATCACAATTCTCTGTTCGAGTTTTTTATCGCACATTTTATCGACACACAACACTTCAACGCCAACCTTTCAAACCTACTACTTCACACACAAAGCACTCGACTTATTACGTATTTAGTAAAACTGTGTAAGTTTATGCCTACATTGTTGAATACCCGCTAATGTTGTCAGTTCGAGTGTTCGAAACAATTTCTCGTTATTTAATTGCCATACCTCGTATAATTATTTTAAGACCAGAGAGATTAAAACAATTTGAAAATATTGATGTAATCGCCAAAGAGGATGAATGTTTTTGGGATCTTTATAAATTGCAACAAGCGTAAGTAATGTAGGCAACAAAGAGATTAACGTGATTGAAAATAAGATAATTCAGATGGCTTCTACATCAAACGAATCAATTGATCTTATCGAAACAGTTGAAAACCCAAGCGTAATAACTTTAAATTCAGGGTTTTTAGACAAGAATAAAAATCTTACTGATATTTTGGAAGAAAAGAAATTATTAAACTGATGAAAACGACAATTTACAACGGGGCCTTCCATTCCCAAATATACCAGAAAGAAAAGGAAAAAAACAAACCGAGAGATTGCCGTTGACAATATCACAGGCTTTCCAGGAGATATGTAGAGAAAAAAAGAAAAAATTGACAGATTAAATCGCGAAAAAGAAGAAAGGAACCGAAAAGAGAAGAGTCTAAACTTAACACCAAAAAAACAAAAACTAAGTCTACTAAATTATATGTTTGCAAATGTGTGATTCATTGTACAAGGAATGATCGTAAAATAAGGTTCCCATATTTTTTAAGAATAGACAGCATTCTTTATTTCCTTAACATTACACATCGTTTTAAAGGTAAAAACTTAAGCTATTTTTCGACATAATCACCATTTCCATCCAAGCATTTTTGCAGACGGTGCCCCAACTTCTGTATCCCCATGTCGTAAAATTCTGCCGCCAGTCCTTTCAAGAATGTGGTGTTGGAAATCTCAGGAATCCGAAGAGCGAGTTGACGAATGGTGACCCTCCGATCTTCAAGCAGCATGCTCTCGACTTTTCAACGATTTCCTCTGAAACTGATCGTCTTCCGCTCTGCTCTTCATCGTGAATTTTCGTCCGACCTCCAGTGAATTCCCTACACCATTTGCGGACGTGTCGAACAGCTATACACTTTTCTCCATAAACTTCGGTTAATTGACGATGAATGTCTATAGGTGAAACCCCTTTCGCGTTTAAAAAACGTATCACAGCGCGAATTTTGCATCTGGCGGTAGCGGCGATCGGGAATTCCATCTCGGACAGCTGCTTAGCCAACACTGAGCGGCGTAGCGAGACGGGAGTGGTACGTATGTAGAGTGGGAGAGCTGCTGCATACGCCAATGTCGTCGGATTTCGCCTAACACGTTTTATTGCTGCTGTAGGGCTTTGGGAACCTTATTTTATGATCATCCCTCGTACTAATAAGGTTTTATTGCATGTGACATATGTAATAACTATTTGCATTAAAAATGTGTACCAAAATCACGTCACATACATACAGCATCTGATATATTTGTCACAACTGCTATCTGGAAGAAAGTGAAGACATAAGTGAAAATACTAATTCTGATGTTGAAGAATAAAACATATGATTATTAAACATACGTTTATGGCTCAATGTTTATTGGTTCAAATAAAATGAATTTTAGCTATGAAAATTGAGTGTCCAATTCAAATTAAATTATTACTTACATAATTTATATATGTATACATATACACGTTGGTCGACATTTCACCGGGCTGCGAGAGATATGGTACGTAGCGCGATCTGGCATACTTTTATCTCCGCCTCTGACGCACTCTTTGTGTTGCTGTGCGCTCGTAAGGTTCTAACAATAGATCGTGAATTTTGAATACATTATGTTAGTTCATACAACCGCAGAGATGATAAAGATCATTAAATGGTATTTTACGAATTGCCGTAAATGCCAACAAATAGACGAACAGCCTCAAATCCCTCTAACGCATCTCGAGCGGGAGGAGAGAGAAGTGAGGGTTTTGTTCGTCAGTTGAAATGAGCGAACCTTGCTTTAGCCGGCAAATTTCAGACGAAATCGGTATTAGTAGAAGTACTGTGAAACGTATTTTGAAACGCAACAAATACAAGAGTTAAAAGTTCAATATTGTCAGGAGATTTTTTCCTTTAATAAAGTAACATTGTTAGAATTTCAATTTACCTTGTATAATTATCGAATTTATTTTTCTTCAGTTTAATTTTATAAGAATCGTTGTTTAGTTTCCTACTTAGAATTACTTTTTCGTTCTCCTACATCGCATAGCAGCAACAAAATGAATATAAGAAACTGTACTTTCTAACATAATCTGAGAATATAGAAAAATTACGCGTTTATGTTAATTGTATTAGTACATTTTGTCAGAAGGCGTTGATTTATATTACGTGATTGAGCGGACAAGCGTGCGTATCTCTGCTCGCTTTATGATATACAGCGATAGGATGCAATCTATCAGTGAGGCTCGAATGCTCTGTTGCCATTCACAAAGGCAATATCCTGTTCGTATCTGGATCGACGTGTATACGAAAAACACAATACCTAACAACCCGAACGGACACCAGGGCTAACATGAGACACGCTTCACACTCGGGGCCGATCGGGTAACTAACATAGACACACACAGGTAGGCCACCGGCAGGAAATGATAAACCCACAAAGGACAGATCACATGAGGAACTTAATTAAATAATAACACGTAAATTACACATATGTTTATAGATTAAACAGTTCACGCCCTCTCCTTCTAAGGCTATTAAGAATTCATATTAATTAGAAGCTGAATATTGATATTAAGCAAATCGATTACAAACAGGTTGATTTTTTCTGTATGCTTTTGCATCCCAAAATGATATGATTGGTATCTCCGTATTCGGCCTCGCAGAAGGTAAATTTGTCACTATCAGAAATGTACATTTTATGAAGGTGCGCAGGAAATCTTTCCTGATTAAAAGATAATCTTAGAATTATTACACTTATTTTAGTTATCCGAAATTTGTAAAAGGAATATACTCTATTGTTTTGCATTGTACTGACATGTAAATATACTTATCAACATTTTTAATACAAAAAAAATGCCAATAAAAGCTATTGCCAAAATTATGACTCGCTTGATTATTTAGGACGGATGGTGTCACAAAAAAGCTATCTAAAAGCGCGCGATTTTTACCTACATTTAAAACAAAGGATTTGTTTCTCAATTTTATTGATGAAAGTAATAAATTGATATCAATTTACCATATATCAAAGTCCTTCATGTTTTAAATACTTCGTTTTTATCATGACGTTTAAAAAAAGGCGTAAATTTTTTATTTAGGTGGATCTGTCAAAATTGGACTACCATCACTACCTTCCGCTATTTTTCGAGGGACTCTGCGAAACCGAAGAGCCCTACAAATTCATATCACAACAAGGTATTCACGACATGTTGACTCACGGTGGGAAAAAGATATATCCTTGCATTCCTCAGCTTATAATCCCAATCAAGAGTAAGTGAGATACTTTATGCAACTTCTCCAACCTTTCAAAATTGGCATATCCTTAATAAGTAAATATTTTTTAGAAGCTTTACATACTAAGAACAAACAAATCATGTGCGCCACTTTGAAAGTACTCCAACATCTCGTTAAGTCCGGAGATATGATTGGCGAAGCCTTGGTTCCGTTTTATCGGACAATCTTGCCAGTTCTTAATATGTTCAAAGAAAAGAATGTTAATTGTGGCGATGGAATCGATTATAGTCAGATGAAAGGGGAAAATTTGGCCGACCTGATCAACGATACTCTGGAAACATTGGAACAATACGGCGGAGAAAACGCTTTCATAAATATTAAATACTTGATACCAACTTACGAATCCTGTGTCATAAATTAATATATAAGAATTAGAACATAACAGCATTAGTATACAATAATAATATAACTTTTAATTAATTAGGAGAATTGCCAACACTATAATAATGCTGTAAAGGAACTATATAATATAAAACTACCATTCCTGCCATTTATATTATAGTAATATATAAATTAGAAATATTTATTTTGTATAAATAGTACAGTAAATAATGATAATAAATAGAATATACAAGTATCAAATATTTTTTTAAACTCCCCTTCTCCCATTCTTTCAACAAAGAAATACACGTTTTTAAAAATCAAATTTTTATTACAATTAGCTGATAATTTAATACAAAAAATACGATTTTAATTACAAAACACAATCACTTATTCCCAGTTTTGGCCATCTGTTTCTCTAACTGCGCTCTGCAACCCCAAATAAAGCAGCGTTCAATTCTCAACGTACGGTGCTGTATACGGAGAAATGATCGTTATACACTTACCTCAACTGTTTATTGAAATCATCTTCGATATTATCATCTTCCCAATTATCTTCCCATACACTTATGTCTTGATCATCTTTTTCCTTGCCAGTCCAATCTGAAATCAATATGTGTATAAATAAAAGAAATAATTATTATTTGAGAAAAAAACATTGCAAGTCATTTGTAATTTCATAACCTACAAATCGTACCTTCCACTGGAAATTCTTCAAATTCATCGTCTTCTTCGAGTACGCCAAGGTCGAGTTTTGGTTTTTCAGTGGTCATTTTTGCAAAAAATTAATAATGTATGTTAAATTACGAACAGTTAATTTATGAAAATTGCAACTCGTGTTTACAAAATGCAAACAACCAACAAATTGCAGATTCGTAAAGTGACAGTTTGGTTTTCGGTATGAAATTAGCTCTAAATTTGAATCCGAGATCAATCTCACAAATGAAGAAATTACCATCGAAAACTTATTTATTAAATACGAAAATGGGAAGGTCATTATCGACATAAAATTATGATATAATCTTTAGTATCATAAATTAGTTATTAAATATAATTTCAAAAAGTGTAAAATAAATAAATTTAACTGTGTCCATACCAACCTCGCTGAGTTTTCAAACTGAATAATCACTAGAAATTTTATTTTTCAGTAAATTTGAAACTGCTTTTGTGAATTGTAAACAAATATTTGTATTTACTATGAATTCAAACAAAGATTTCTCAAGAAAATTATTTAATTTAATAAAGCATCATAAAGAATTAGAAATCTCAGTTGTAGATGTGAACCCAGTTATACGAAATACATTTAAAGAAGTTTATAAAGCCTGCCGAGAAGAATCAATTAACAAAACACATCAATTAAAGATTGATTCAGTCGTAGATTACCTAAATGAACAATTACACATGGGTCATTGGAGTAGTGTTCCCTTAACTATGAAAAAAGCATTTTACGCTAGCAGTTTTCTAAAGGTAAACAGTAATTTTGGAATTTTATAGATAACTTCTATGATATTTCTGTAGGTAGTTGTACTGTTACAGCTTGATTCCTCAGTAACAGCATTGTATGAAGCCCTAAAATGTATAGACTTGGGGATTCTATTAGGGGCTCCACTTGAAAACGACAGCAAGTTATTGACTGATGCCGCAAGGTTCATAAATGGAGAATTAGTAAAGATAGATTCTGTTAAACTTGAAACAACGGTTGAAGATGATAGGAAACGGAAACATGATTTTGGTTTTCACAAATTTGATGACTTAAATGGAATTGAAGTAACAACCAGAAGTTTGCCATCGTTAGAGTGTTTTATGAAAGAGTTTTATAATCTTGAAATTCCTGTTAAAATTCAAGGTATTATTATGTTTCCCTGCATTGAAATATTTGTTCTTTTTAAATTTTCTTAGATTCGATAGGCCATTGGCCTGCGTTAAGCAAATGGACTAATATTTCTTATATTCTAAGTATCGCTGGAGGTCGAACTGTGCCTATCGAAATCGGTTCTCAATATTCCGATGAGAACTGGTCGCAAAAGCTTATGACGTTAAAAGAATTCATTGAAAAGTATTACCTAAGCGATTCCGATACTATTGGCTATTTAGCACAACATAATTTATTAGATCAAGTAATTGTATTTTAACCAATGATTGTGACTTTTTATGGAATCTAGTTTGTTTTCTAGATACCTGAACTTAAAGATGATATTTCTATACCCGAATATTGCGTTACAAGTAGAAATAATGATGATCAAGACTCTACATTAGAAATAAATGCTTGGTTTGGTCCAAAAGGTACTGTATCATCTTTACATTTTGATCCAAAGGATAATTTATTGGCACAGGTAACTATTTGATACAAAAAAAAAAATGAATCAAGTATTTGCAATGATGTTCCATTTAATTTATACATACATCAATTATTTTAAAAAGATGAGACTGTTGTTAATTCGGGGAATTATTGGGCAAATTTAGTTTGCAATGCATAAAACTTATAATCGTAATCAACTTAACACGAAAATACTTCAAAGTTAGGGAATTTTAGTTTGTAACATTACTAGCAAAGAATAAAATTCATAATCGTAGCCAACTTAACGTGAAAATATAAGTTAGTGACTTTGTAAAGTAAGTTGACAAGGCATGTCGTTTAGATTGCTTATAAAGGCTATGTTTAACTCTTCAGAGAGTATCTCCAGAATTATTTTCGTAAAATAATTCTGGCAATTTATTTTTCACATTGTGAAAAATAAGAAACTATTGACATTGTATTGTTCTTAGTTAAGAATTGTTCATTTTCAAATATTTGTAATAATGTTCCATTTAATTTATATGTAATCAATTAATTTAAAAAGGTCCACGTGACCAAGGTTGGTAGAATACATCTACTCTAAAGGTGGTCTCAGTTTAAAAATAGCGTGCGTAATGACGTCAGTGGTAGTGGAATATAGAACATATGAGATCCATTAATTTAAACGTTGTTACGAACAAATATATCTATATATCACCATCAATGACGTCAAAAAACGCGTCCTTCACCGTTATCTACGATGTACATAAGGCCTCAGCGCTTTGTCGTCAACAGACTGTGACGTATTTTGAAGTAGGTCGTCGATCATTCACACGCTCAGATCCTTTTGAATTGGTTTATCCAAATAATATTGGTTTTATTAAAAAAAATACTGTGCGGTGATATTTCCGTACTTTGTTGATGATACCTGTAATGTTTTTCTAGTGTTGTATAAGCGATAAAACCTTTTTCGAAACGATAAAAACAAGGTAACCTAATCTAACATGGCGTTTGCTGTTTTGTATGTTTTGTTTGTGAGTTACACTTTGTAAAGGAAGATATTATTTATTTTTCAACAGCTACAGATTCAAGGACCGGGGTAACCATAAGTAAGTTTAAAAAATCCTAGGCTTAAAAAAATGCTATTCTAACTCAATTCCCTAACTGTCCGTTGTATTTGACAAAAAACGCGAAGATGTTATTGTTCAAATAGTTTGATATTCTTGCGTTATATTTAATAAAATTATTTTTGAATACGAAGAGATGTTTTTAAATGTATGTAATAAACGTTCTGTTTTAATACAATATATATTAAATTATATCACCGAACGTAGCCATTCTGGATTCTAATATATGTAAATGTCATATTCACAGCAGTGAACGTATTGCAACAATTATAATTTGTTCTACAAATACCCTACTTAAAAATGATCGTGGGAAAAGCAATGATAGGAAAGTAATAATAGGAAAGATAGATTAGGTAAAATACCACATAATAGGAAATTTAAGACCTTGGTTAAATAACATGTCTGTAAATTTTCTTGTGAAATTGAACAAAATTTCAAATAAAATTGCAATTACCCTATCATTTCAACCTTAGTTTCGTCAAAAACATGTACAATTACAAATAATAATAATTAGTCATTGAAATATCAACCACAAATACATCTTTCGCGAAAACGGTGCTCGGTTACGTGTTTGGTTTTCGCTTTGAAACTTCGTTTTTCCAAAATAAAATCGAATGGGATGCGAAGAAGGGCTCAATTGACGACTGACACCCTCTTTAAACCGGAAGCCCTTCAAAACTTAAAAAGAAATGCAAAAAAAAACGATTCCTTTACCGCTTAGGCTAATATCGTGTATGGCGATACATCGCCTAAACAGCGTGACGTCATCGAAGAGCGCACAGGATTTGTTATTGCGTAGGTAATGCCTCCACCCCTCCACCCACAAACTTTCGGTCAAGTGTTGCAAGATAGAAACTGAGACAACCTTTAGAGTAAATGTATTCTATCCACCTTGCCACGTGAGTATTAATTTAGGAGATTATGGGGAATTTTTGCTTGCAATATTTCTAGCAATGACTAAAATTAATAATCGTAGCCAACCAAAACAACAAGCAATATTATAAGTTAGTAACTTTGGTAAAGTAAGTTGGTAAGTTATGTCATGTGGGTTGCTTATAAAGGTTATGTAAAACTCTTTAAGCAGTATTTCCAGAATTATTTTAGTAAAATAATTCTGGAAATATATTTTTCACATTATGAAAAGTAGCAAACTATTGACATTTGATATTCCATTTAATTTGTATGCAATAACATCGATTAATTTGGACAGATTACGACTGTTAATTCAGGAAATTATTGGGGAATTTTGGTTTGCAATGTTACTATCAATGGATAAAAAATTTAATACAGAAAGACACTCAAAACTTTACTCCTTAATTAAGAATTGCTAATTTTCAATATTTTCATTGGATTTCTTTAAATGTAAAAAGCAAATTATAATATTACAGAGCAATCAACAAAAAGCATCAGCACACTCCTCACCACACAAAATATTAATTAATTCGGAACAGCTATTTCGAAGGATCATTGGGCCTTCATCCTCAACCGGGTTACCGAATAAATCCGGCAATCAGATTTATTCGTGTGCCGATACTTTGTGTTGATTGCCATACTACCCCACAGTCCTTGTTATCATTATTTATTTTATAATATTACAATTAATATCGCCTCTTGCCCAAAGTATTAAATAAAACGATATTTTTTTCGACTTCTTGCATCATTGACATCCCCGATACAAATTTTTTGATCCTTTTTTAAAGGTATACGGTACCAAATTAGTCATTCTATTTGCACCAGAAGATTCAAAATTTCTCTATCCTCATATGGACCAAATGTTGTGCAATACATCGCAAGTGAATCCAATGAAACCAGATTTGGATCGATTCCCAGAATTTCCCAGAGCAAAAATGATGAAATGTTTACTAGAAGCAGGTGATGTATTGTATATGCCTCCAAAATGGTGGCATTATGTTGTTGCACTCGAGAAAAGCTTTTCTGTTAATTTTTGGTGGACTTCACTTTGTAAATCTACATGTGAATGAATATTAATGTAAATAGGTAATAAATGTTTATATAAAATATTTATTGAATCGTTATCTTCTATTAATAAATTATTTATATCAGTATTAGTCATTTGTTTATGATTTGTAGTCCAGAGTTGTGGTATGATTGATATTACGCATTACGTGTGCTGTTTATCCTAGGTAAATAATATTCAATTTTAACAGACCAATGCCTGTAATTATTTTAACAATTTTAAATTTCGTGCTTGTGTTTTTAGTAATTTCATCTTCCGTATAGATGTCAGCACAATCTGTTAAATGTCAATTTGTCATAGTTTGTGCATTGCACTATAGACTTGCATCGGTAATACAATCGGCATTTTTCCCGTTTTTATTTGTGTCTTGAGACACGTCATGTTGTAAACGTTTTTTTTCATTGTGTTCTACAAACGATAATTCCCAAAGCGTTTACCGGTTTATATTTAGCACGCCAACCTAAATTAAATACTATTGCGATCGTTGTTCGGACAAGTACGGTTACAAATATAGAGAAAAGACGTAGAAAACGTATTTATTAGTGAATATTATCGGTTCTTTTTGTCTTATAGTTTTAATTATTCGATTGTAACGCCCAAGATGAGTTTGCAGTGGACATTAATAGCCGGGTTTTTGTACTTCGAAATTGCCGTGGTTCTATTACTGGTATTACCTGTGGCCAGTCCGAGAAAATGGAATTCCTTCTTCAAATCGAAATTTTTACAAGGTCTCCAGCGGCAGGCTAGCGTATATTTCTTTATCGTTCTAGCGATATTGTTCCTGTTTCTGTTGGACGCTATCAGGGAGATCAGGAAATATTCTAATCCGGGTAACTAAAACCATTTGTTTAATTAGGTTTTATTTTGATTAAACGAAGGAAAGGAAAATTTTATTTCTGTTGCAATTTCAAATAGTATTTAAGTTCTACGAACTTGTTTGTCTATTAAAGATCTATATTTTGTAAATATTAAATTTACTTTGATAACATCAGGATAAGATAATCTGAGAGTGAAGTAGTATCAATTTTGCTTCAATATCTCATTTTTCCGTGTTTTAACATCATTTTGCTCTTTAGAAAGTGTGGAATATCATTTAATTATTGATTTTTAATGTGAACTAAAATTTTTGTTGTGTAATTTCTAGTATTTTTTTTTTCTGTGGAAAGATTTTGATATAATAAAATGTATCACTTCCTGTGTAGATCTTTTTTGGACATCATTCGTTTGAATGTTTCCTATTTTTATCATTTTTGGAGTTATTTATTTATGAAAACCTTTAATCATCCTAAAACTTGACCTTTTAGGCGTTGGAGGTTGTACAGTTTTAAGTAGCTAAATTCATACTTAAGTGAAATGGCGGTTATTTTAAAATTGTGAAAAATTACGGATTTATATGGACAAGTTACGAATATTATTTATAACTTACAAAGCTAATTTATTATAAACAATTTTTGTTTTTAATAGTATAAAGTTTAATACACGTAGAATATATTTAAAAAAAATGAGGTTATAATAACTCTAACCGTCATTTTCATTGTGACGTGGCAGGTGACACGTATTGACGCGTCAACATTTATTACATCACCGGTTCTCAGATTTGTTCGATCATGGAACGTTTTAAAAGACTTCTTTTTTATAACAATTTTTGCACATTGACTGCTTCAAATGAGTGTTTAGCAAAAAGTACCAAATTCACATTTGCCAAATATACCATCAACAAAACTTATTTTTTGTATTAAAATATATCACGTAATTGTAACTTACTGAATGTTTCTATCTTCCCCTATTCTATAAATACTTTCCTGCAATAAATAACTGTAAAGCCATACGAAATATCAATACCTCACTTTAATTTTGGAATAACTTGAAATGGTAATTTCTTCTTCTTCTTTCCTTTTCCTTAATGCCTTTTCAGGCGTCGGAGTGGGGTTCCGGTTCTTCTTTTTTCCTTCCTATTCCCTCTATTTGGTTCATCCATGTTTCCCTGGGTTTACCTTTTCGTTTCTTCCTTGATTTTCCCATTTCCATCATTTTTTCGCCAACTTATCCGGGTTCATTCTTAACATGGGGGGCGTCTCCCTTTTCCCCAAAAGACAATTTTTCAACTTTTTTTCAACTTGTTCGCAAACGGTTCATTTTTCGAAGAGAAGTATTAATTACAAAAAATATTTCCGGTGTAATTCTGCATAAAAAGGTCCTCTGCATGTTTTAAATAAGATGAACCATTTTCGAGATACTGAAATTGGAAGAGGATTACGAAATTATGATTCTGGCAAAGAAAAGTTTGATACACAACTTCTGTTGGCTTCTTTAACTACCAGTAAGTTGTTATCGTCGGTCAAAAGTTACCCGTTCTTTCCAATGTGTTTCTGGACAGCTCGCAAAGATGTACATGCAATGATGTTATCTGGAGGTCCCCTCGGAGTTGGACGTTTCGAATAAACCAAGAAGCGTTGGCAATAATTCCAAGAATTTTATTTTGAAGGACCTCCAGTTTATGTTGATGTTTGCGGCTGTCACCTATGATAAAGCTCCAAAAGTTAATATCGAGTTAATCGAACGGGGAATCTCTCGCCAACACAACCACGAGGGTATTTCTGACGTGGAAAACCTTTCTTTAACGTGGTGGATATGTGTTCTCCATGCTAGTCGCTGGTCAAAGAAAAGATTTCGGTACCTCGCAGAGTCTTCAGTCTTTCAGGAAGTGGTTTCCTTCTCCTTGTAAATCTCATAGCAATACTCTTCTTGCCATTCGCCGAAAGTCTCCAGTTCGACAGCCACTCAACTAATTTGTTCTACACGTCCTGTAGGCGCCTTACCATCAGGAGTTTCGTTTCTGCTAGAAGTGTACATCGCAGTATCGTCCTGAACTTGGGGGGAATGTGAGGTGTCACGGAGGTAAAGAATGAATAATTCTGGATCTAGCTAACTCATAAAAATGCGGCTTCGATATCCAAATTTTAACACGATTCGAAACCTTTTCCTTGTCCAGGACCGCTATCTGTTGATGAGATAGTTTAAAAACTAATTTGACACTTCATTCAAATGTATCGCATTGGCTTACTGTTTATAGATGTGCATTTGTCTTCATGCCAACTTGATGAAGGCACATGATATCTTTAATATTCCTTTAATAAGACACGGGGCGTGATACATCTTTGAAAAATGAATGAAAAATACTACTTAAAAATGAAAAAATTAAATCAAAACAGAAACACTTTGATCTCTACCGTCTTACATGGGAAAATCGATCATTGTTAAGAGAAAAAGAGGAAGTGTGAATTAAGGTCTAAGCACTATTTTATAGCGGTCAATAACTAAAATATATATTTTTTAATCGCGTACCTTTTGTTTTTACATTATAGAACATGAACCCAAACAATTGGAGGCCGAAATGCAGGGCAGCATGAGGCTATTCCGCGCTCAAAGAAACTTTTACATTTCCGGTTTCGCATTGTTCTTATCATTGGTGATCAGACGCCTCGTCATACTGATTTCCTCCCAAGCTTCGTTGCTGGCACAATCGGAAGCTGCCATGAGACAGGCTCAAAGCGCCTCTACAGCTGCCAGAACCTTGCTGCAGAAAGGAGAGCAAGAATATCAGAATGAGAAGAATGAGTCCCAATCTAAGGACCGAGAGGTATAACTTAAAACTATTACAAATTTTTAAAATATAATTCTACTAAAACTACTAAAAGAAGAACCTAATTCATGTATTTTCTAAGTTTGAAACAAAAAAATACATACGTCAAAGGCCTTTCTAATTTCTTGGCCTTTCTAACTGTTGGAATCTGTTGACTAGCGTTACAAATTTAGTGGTTACGTTGTACTCCGTTACTTCTTCTCAACTTCAAAATTGTAACCTTCTTTCTACCTTTTTCGCATAGATAAATGATCTGAAGGATATCGTGAGGGAATTAGAGGAGAAGCTCCAGCACGAGATCAAAGACAAGACTGCTTTAAAGGAACAATCCGAAAATCTCCACAAGGAGTACGATCGTCTTACCGAAGAATATAGCAAGCTCCAGAAGACTGTCCTATCCTCCGGTGATACAAAGAAAGATGACTGAATGCATTGTCTTCGAAAAATAACTTATTTGTGAATACCCCAATGCAACTTATTGTTTAGAAAGAAATATATACAAAATGCTTTAATTATTCTTACGATTACGATAATCTTACACGATTTCCATGAAAATATTGTATTTATCATCGTAGTTATAATAGTTTTTCCATTTTATATAATTATCATGGTCCATATTTCTTCGTATGATGCTTATAGGTGTTTTTGGAATATTCGTAGTGTAAAATCAATAGAGTTACACAAACGAGAACACCCATTAGATTAGAATCTAGAGATTATAGGAATTTTTATTATTTTGGTAATTATATGCAAGGTGTTGAGTTTGTTTGTTCCGGTTATGCAAACAGGTGTTTATTATTATTATTATTTGTTTCTATGTTGTACTAATGAAGTTAAGTGTTGAGATTGTATTTCAGAGGAAATATATTTAATTTTTACTGTATGGCTTGTTTTATTTAATTATTTCTGGATTTCAAATACAAATTTATTCAAAAAATAGCACCACTTTGGTTTAAAAAGGTATAAAGGTATTATAAAGCTGGGTAAAATTGTGTAAAAGTCGGAAAGTGGTTTGGAAATATACATTTTCGGTCTTGTCTCAGTGTTGCCATATTTTACCAGTCAATAGATGTCAAAGATCTCCAAAATTATGAAAATGAAAACAATACTGTTTTCATTTTCATAATTTTGATTTTTTCGAATAGGCGAGTATGGCAGCAGTTCTCGTGTACGAATCAAATCGGTACCCCGTAATCAATTAAATTACTAGTCATGTTGGTAAAATGATTATGTGAAATCCTACAAAAACTTATGATTCATGATCAATTGATCATGGTGCTGCGCGAAGGTGGAACTAAAATTTAGGAAGTGGAATTATACTAACCAAACTAAAAACGTTTGCTTTAGCATAAAATGTTGAAATAGGCGCGAATTTGAATTTTGAACATTGTTAGCGTGTAGCATTTCAACTTTCTTTACAGATGTAGACAGAATGTTGAATTTAATAACTATTTAAGATGTAAATTATTCAACAGCTGTGTACTTCATACTACCAACAATTCTTTTGAAAAAGCCAACAGTTCATTTTATACTTCTAGCTTCATGTTATTGTTTTAAGGATATCAATTAAGAATAACTACAGTCTTCCAGAAATCGAGATTTCATAATGTAATTACAAATTTAATTATGTGATAAATATTAATTTTATAAATCTTACCTTTTAAGTGGTTTCAAAATTCAAGCAAACGCAAACAATTGGAGATATAATACGAACCAAAGATTATACATATCTACTCTTTGCACGAAGCCGAGTGAATCGGTCTATGTTTATTGAATTGGCGAATGCATCTCAGCGTGGAAGGGGTAAAAGAACGAATTTTCGTCTTCTGCGCAGTGGTCATGAGCCTTCCTAGGATCTCTACAAATTTCAAACCCAACCTAAATGATTCTTAATTCTGACACTAGATTTGTAATTTGATTATTCACATTCAGAGATATTGAAATTTGATATAACAATTTTTAAAACAAACGAATGTAACGTATAAGTTTTAGGTTAAATACAAAATATCGTCATTTTTAAAGTCATTGTCACGACATTCAAAAAACGTAAAAATGAGCTCATAAGGGTTGTCCCACATTTTTATGAAACCGATAGTACATAATTATGCATGGTGTATGCGTACTTTTTTAAATTCTCTATTTGTCAACAGATCCTATTAATTGGGTGCGTCATGCAGATATTGTGTGTAAATGCCAATATGACTCCTGTATAACTTTGCCTGATGTTGGTTTCAATAATATTGCTGATTTACACCATCCATAATGTGCAGAACTATGCGTCATGTAAAACAGCTTTTAATCGTAGATTTAATTAGCGTATTAATCTGTGTCTAAATTCACACATGATAATGCAGAAATCTAGAAATAGGTACAATGTTTACGCCGTTTAACCATGTCTTATTTCCAAACTAAAGCGTTTTCATCTCCAAAAACTTGTGTCCAACAGCGGATTAGCTGTGCTTAGAGGCCTTGAGAATAATTGACAAAGGAAACTATAGGTTTGTTTCTGCAGCGATTTAAAATCATTTGAAATCGTCGGGACATGCGCATTACAAAAATAGTGTTCGTGCAGTTAAAATCCTAAACTCTGACTATTAGCTTGACGTAATTTGGCGTTCGTGCAGATCTCCAAATTAATTTCTAACCGTTTGCTGATAGTTGCTCCAGTTTGGAGATTATCGTCCAGGTCCAGTGATCCATCAGACGCATGCACATCGTTATATTGTGAAGTGGAAAATTGTATTATAACCTTTTTGTATATACGAGAGCGAATCAAATATTAATCGGACTTTTCTTTTTAACGCTCCCTAGGTGAAGTGAATAACGTGACGTGTTGATATATGTTGGATGGGGATGTAAAGTGGAGGGGAGTAAATCGGTTCGGCTCGCTAGAGCAGATTGGTTGTTAGTAGCATCATGTCTGAGCAAGAGGTGCACACGTCTGTTGAGCAACGCATTATTATTAAATTTTTGTCGCGGGAGAGCGTAAAATCTGCCGAAATTTTGCGTGGACTAACTGCACAGTTCGCTGAAAAAACGCTTTCAAGGACACAAGTCTACGACTGGCACAAAAAATTTTCCGAAGGCCGAGAGTCAGTGCAAAATGAGACCCATGCACGCCGACCGCGGACAAGCACCAGTGAGACGAACATTGCTCGTTGATTTTCTCCATGAACGGCGTAGAGTTAATGCTGCGTACTACTGTCAACTGCTGGATGAAGTGAAACTGGCCTATCGACGAAAAAGGCGAGATGTGCCTATTCGAAGTGCGATTCTGCTCCATGACAACGCTCGGCCACACACAGCTGCATTAACCCAAGAAAAATTGGACAAAATTCATTGAGAAACACTGGAACATCCGCCCTACAATCCCGATCTGTCGCCGTGTGACTACCACATGTTTGGGCCACTCAAAGAAGAACTGGGAGGTCATCACTTTGACGAAGGTGTAGAAACGTTCGTGCGTAATTGGTTACAGATGCGACCACATTCATTCTTTGATGACGGAATTAAAAAACTTCCGATTCGGTGGGAAACATGTGTGAATAAAAGAGGAGATTATATAGAAAAATAAGGTGTATTCAACATTTTATTTACAGTACCAATAAATGTTCTAAAACAAAAGTCCGGTTAATATTTGATTCGCCCTCGTATTCACACTTCACTCGTGTTTTATTCATGTATGTGGTTTTGTTAGGAACAGTTCCTTTAATGTTGTAATTCTGTCTAAACATTTCGCGTTTATTTCTATTTTCGCGTGCCTCTTATTATAATATTTGAATGTAAATAAATCTATTATTTTCATCTGCATATTTTAGTATATTTTCTCTCTTAAGTCTATTAAGTACGCTTGTAACTTAACATCGCCTGATAGTGATAAATGTGAAGAAACCGTTCCTGCAATTAAATTGTTAAATCAGTTGTAGTTCACGCATGCGTAGATTAATCCAAATTAACCTCTGATCAAACCATCACAAATCGGCTGCAGAAACAAACCTTGTAACTCCAATTTCACATTCTCACTATACAAAAGCATAGTAGGTAAATACGGAAAACTTGAGTTGTATTCCTTGTTTATTATGACGTAATATTTAACTTTTACACAAGTCAAAATTGGAGGTGAAATTATTAAATATAGGTAGTAAAATATAAATGGTGACACCTATCGAAGTAGTGTAGTAAGTTTTGATATAAGAGGTTGGCAACAGAGTTACTTGAAGTTCTGCCACTCGGTAGATGTTCCCGTGATGTTGATGTTTACATTTTTGTTTTAGTAGTAAATAAAACTTCATTGTGTTATGTAGTTTTAACTTACAAGCTCTGTATAGAAAGAGGAGTTCTTAAACTCGTAATTGCGGTACTAGCAACAACATCTGGCTCAGTATTAGCATGGTCGAACGTTTGTTTATGTGTGGTAATGCAGCAGCTTGAACAGAAAGTAAGTATTTCTTTTAATTATGTGAATATATCTAGATTGAATCAATCATACATATTTTTGAAATGTATTGTACTCTTAATATTTATGAATAAGTACACGCACATACAGGACAAGAAACGTTAACCTTAATAATGATTTTAGGAATCCATTGGTAGCGAAGTGACGGAGCTTCTCTGAGAATGGGAATTTGCTGTTTATTAAAGTAAGGACGATCTAGCCTCGTATCGCGTATAAATCATTTTGAACACCCACTGAAATAGAGGCGTATAGTTTACGAATACGAGGAGGTGGAACTTGGATTTTCGATTTCATTTTACAGTGCACAATAGGTGTTGTCTGAATCTAATTTTCATTCGAAGTGAACCTTTCGCATTTGATAGGCCTCCTGTTTTTATATTCTAAGGATTTAATACTCCTTTCTTATTTCTTTGTGTTTGTTTTGGTTGTTAAATTGTATGTTTGTTCATACGCGATTTATAATACAATCTTCTATTTTTCGTTTACTGCAAAATAGTTTACGTTTCTTTCTTGCTTTAGAATTTTGTTTCTTCTACTATTGCGTTCATACTTCTTTGAATTTACTTAGATACTACTGCATTCGTTTATTTGCAATGGCGCCTAAAAAGCAACTTCGCCATGAACTTATGGAAAATTGGATTAAAGGTCATCATTGTTTTGAACTTGTAAGTCACACGGAAATATATTGTAAAATTTGTTTGACAACTTTGATATGTATAAAAAAGAGCAGACTCACTCAGCATCTTAAAACTAAAACGCATTGCAATCAAGATTTGCCTTTCAACACTGATCTTTGTCAAGCTTTTGTTATGGCTAATATACCCCTAAGGAGACTTGAAAATCCCATACTTAGAAAATTTCTGGCTAAATATATTCGCAAGCAAATACCCCACGAATCAACTCTTCGAAAAATACATTTACCAAGAATATACGCGAAAGTAATACAACAAATTAAAATCGAAATAACCCATAATTTTCTTTGGGTAAGTGCAGGTGAAACGGTCGATGCGTTGGGCAAAAGTATTGTTAACATTCTTGTTGGTATTCTACACCCAGAAATGTCATCGAAGCCATATTTAATAGCATCTAAAGTTCTAGAACATGTTAATGCAGACACCGTCGCCGAAGTCATTCTCAATAGTCTAGATAACATTTTTGAAGATAATACAACAAAAAGAGAAAAAGTTCTCTTGTTTGTAAGTGACGATGCTACTTACGTAATAAAAACTGGGAAGTTATTGAAAAGTAAATTATGTAATATGCTGCATATTACGTGTACAGCACACGCATTGCATAGAATTGCTGAATCTATTAAGGAAGGATTTCCAAGCGTAAATGAATTAATTACTAATTATGAGAAAGTCTCTTTGAAAGCATCCTTAAGAGTATCGTTGTACAAAGAAAAATATGTTTCGTCGGCATCATCACCATCACCGATTGAAACTAGATGGCGAACATGGTATAATGCTTGTTCCTTTTATTCGGACAATCTTGAAGAAGTAGCTACTGCTATAGACAATTTAGATGACGATGCACAAAGTATAACAAACTGCAAAACTGCGTTAAAAGACCCATCGTTACGCAAGCAGTTAGATTTTATTAGCAAGCATTTTAGGCAATTACCAGATACAATAAAATATTTAGAATCTGAGAATCTAAAAACAACAGATGCAATAAATGCTTTCAATTATACAATAAGTAAATTAAAAAACATTCCGAGTGATTTCGGTAAAAGACTAAATGTAATAGCTCATGCGGTTTTTAGCAGTAATCCAGATCTGCAAACACTAGAAAACATATTTAGTGAAAGCTATGAACAGAACGAAAAGAATCGGAAATTTTATAAATTGAAACCATACTTTCAATATGCACCTTTAACGAGCTGTGAGCTTGAGACAAGTTTTTCCATCTTTAAAGGCAAGTTATCTAACAAACAAGCAAAGTTTACTAACAAACATTTAGAAATGATAGTTGTAATTAACGGAAACAAATCATGTATGACACTAACCTAATACTTATTTAATATTAATACGTTACTAATATCTAGAGAAATAAATATATATCTTTAAACATAAAATGAAAAAGCAGTGCGACACTGTTAAGAAGAGGACTGTTGTCAACGCGAGTGAGTGCGGAACAGTTATTATGTGGTCGTGCATCTCGCATACGAAGTACGGAACTGAGCAGCTGCAGAACCCTAGATACCTACGAGGCACACTTGACAGCAGATTAAATCATCCGCACGCTGCCGCCGAGGTTTACATCTCTACTGGAGTAGACTCCGTAGTCTCAAGGATCCGGAAGCGCCATTTCGGTAGAATTCTTCAACATTCATCTTCCTACAGAGCTACGAATGCCAATAGCATTCGATCCAAATACCAAAACTTTCTCAAACAGAAAGTCGGTATCGAACTCTGACAACTCTAACTCCGACGGTACGGGTCAACGCCGAGTTCCTGGAGATAATGGCTCTTTTCCAGGTGTTAGTAGCTAAATCGCATAACCAGTCAGTCAACGGCGGAACAGTTAAGAGTCATCCGTCAGTTGCATACAAAGTCAGTCTGGGCACCCTATTCTGTAATCTCTCCACTGTTTGTAAATGGCTCTTGGTGGCAGCCGACGACGCCAGTCAATATTGACCTGAGATCAACAGTAAACATCAAAAGCTTCGTCTTGACGTCAAGTGGACTCCGTCGACACAACAACGCCATCAATATGCGTTTGGCCGCGATAAACCTATTCTTAGCCTTGATGACGTGAGTCAGCAACCCCTGGTATCTGACTTCCTTTTCCCACGGCAATCTGCGATTATTAATAAAGATGTTATCAACTGGAATGCTTCGCTTCTTGGTAAACTGAACGGCGACAGATTTGTACTCATTCCACAAGATTATCGGTAGCATCCTGATCATCAGCGTTTCACCTCTCGAGGAAGCGTACACATTCGTGTTGTCGGCATAGGTGGCCAAGCTGGCAACAGCATGATGCGAGATGTCAGGTGAATAAATTGAAAACAGCTCAAGGTCCAATAAAGATCGCACACTGAGGGAACGTCCTCTCAGCTATGACCGAACAAGCTTAATTATGGCTTTATCAGTACCCATTACAATCATTTTGTGGATTAGACCATCATGCTGCATCGTGTCGAATGCTCTCGCAACGTCTAAACAGATTGCACCAATAGTTTCTCTTCTCTCGAACGCATTTTGAAAAGCTGCTGTGATGCGCAGGATTTGAAAATGGTGAAACGAATCAACTTCCTTCTTAAGTCTCGTTAATATGACTCTCTCCGCCACCTTGGAAAGGGAACAATGGATCCTTGCCCGGCTTGGGTAAAATAATCATGGCGGCATACTTACACAACGATGGAAAATATTGGAAGGCTGGTATGAGATTAGTAATGTTAATGAGGATAGATCGTCCCGTCGCACTGCTGATTATATTGAAGTATTTACCGGTGAGTTAACATCTTAGAACCTTTTAGTATTTCTCATAAGTAAAGCGTGATAAACGGTTGCACCCGCTTTGTTTACTATGTACATACAAGGAATCGAGTGGACGTTAAAGAACGTCCACTGGATTCCTTGTATGTACAGCGGGCGCAACCGTTTGTCACGCTTTACCCATAAGACATTCTGAGATCACTAATGTAACAATATCTTATTATTAATTCGGAACAATTGTTTGTTGAATTTGTGGATTCCTATTATCCACCGGAATTAGACATCTATAGAAAGGAAACCGACACTAATATTCACATTATGACAGATTCTAACCACTGTGGATAACATAAAATGGCCGCGATTGGTTTTTTAATTAATAGATCGGTAAATTTCCCCTTGAATAAAAGCAGATACAATTTAGCTATTTACCATGGTTATTCTTCTATGGATGGATCCGTAACAGAGTCCAACGTAGACGTTATGTAAGGTATTCCACGACTTTAATTCCTGCAGAAAGCCGCGATAAGGAACTTGTAGAACTTCCCTTTCACAGAATATCGAGAGGTCTTAATAAAGTTTTTAGGGGACAAGATATGAACGTATGTTTCAGTTCACGAAATACACTCCGAAAGATAAACCAGATACGAAGGAAAGGTCAGGAATTTGTAAAATCGCATACGGTGACTCTGATAAAGCCTATATTGGATAAATGAAACTGGCGATGGGCATCAGATTCAAAGGACATATAGCTCATTACCGCTATAGAAGGATTGAATCGGCAAGTACTTGTAAATATCTGTTGAAGTAGGGATGAAACAAAACATGTTAGCATTAAAATCGTTTTCTCACATCATTTGGTCGTACGGTTGACAGTGGAAATCCACGAATTCCCGAAACAATTATACCGAATTAATCAAACAATTTGTGTTGCGCGGAGTATGTCGACACTTTAGCGTTTGCTGTATCAAATTTTTGATTTTTCCCTAGCAGATGAAGAAGATTAAACTACTAGATCTGGAGGAAAATGCTGTTAAGGAGTTAATTCCAAAAGTTGGACTCCGTGTTAAATTCTTAAAATTATTGAAGTTACCAACTACTTAGCAAAGCCTAAATAGTTACAGATGACAATCACAGTAGTACATTAGTATTAGAGGTACGTATTCTTGATTTAGTATGTTTATAAATTCCGGTATATGAGTATCATAGGTTAGTTCTAGATTAGAAGCAAGCGTTTCCCCAAATATCGAAGAACCACTTTAACATTATATAGATGCACTGAAAGTCTTGAAAACAGAAGTGGCCGAAGGAGACAGTTCTTATTCGAAAAAGGAAGACATTGCATCCGCATTCAAGAATGCTTTTTGTGGACTAAAAAATTTTGGGAGCTTGATGTAGAGCATCACATATTACCTGGAAATTTATCCCGAGAACTTATCAAAGAGGAAATTCTTTGAATTGTAAAACAAGAACTAAGTTAAACAACACAGAGTATCGGCACACTCCTTACCACACAAAATATTAATTAATTCGGAATACCTGTTTCAAAAGCTTCTGCGAAACGATGATTTTTTTTAGATGATAGGAGTTTGGAAATCATCTTTAATGATGAATAAAGCGTGACAAACGGTTGCACCCGCTGTGTTTACTATGTACATACAAGGAATCGAGTGGACGTTCGGTTATTATCGGTTGATGGGTGTGCTTGTACTATTGTTCGCGTGTACTATCGATGTAATAGTACATGCACACCGATCAACCGATAATAACCGAACGTCCACTCAATTCCTTGTACGAACATAGTAAACACAGCGGGTGCAACCGTTTGTCACGGTTTAGTGATGAAGCACACTTTCATCTAGATGACTACGTGTATAAATAAAGCATGCCAAACAGCTGCATTCCAAAAAACTAACCCTTTGGTGTACAACGTCGGCAAATGGGATAATTGGTCCATACATTTTTGAAGATGCTCACGGTCGTGTTGTAACAGTGAACAGTGTGCGTTACTCTGACATTGTATTTCTTTTTGTGGGGGTACCTTAGTCGTGTTTACATTAATCTTCAACGAATTCGAGATGAGATCAATATTCCAGCTGCTGTGTACCAGCGTGTGTTCCAACACCTACGCGCTTATACAGAAAAGTGCTACGAACAAGATGGACAGCATAAACAATATTCTTTTCAAAAAATAAATCCGCATATGTATGCTTCCATATTTTTTTAATAAACCTATTCTAACTTTACACATGTTTTTGTTATAATTTTTTGAGAAGGGAAATTTACTCTGGGTGACCCTGTATAATTAATAAAGATTCTTGTTCTTTCGACCACGACATTGTGTACCTTGCTACCTAACGTCAATAATTAAAATAATGAAGAAAGAAAAATAGAATATTTTTTATTTTTTAAATGTATATATAAAATTACAGTACATAGTACATAATTTGCTAAAAAGTATGTATGTAACGGTAATATTCCTATAGAAAAACATTTTTAGCTATATCTGTAGACATTAGAATTACAAATCAAATAAACACAATTTACACGGAAGAAAATGCTATGTCTGGATACAGCTAACTGATTTACACAGAAAAACAAAAACGCGGCAACCACAAATCAAGACAAAACTTATTCAAGCAAACAAAACATTCGTTAATGGCGCGAAAGATGTTTCACGATAGACGCTGGTCTGCTTTTACGAAGCGCATGAGCGTCTAACAATACATTAGTGTCAGAAAAATCTCCAAATCGATGCGACTGTCAGCAAACGATCAGCAAGTCATCTACGGTGTCTGTGATTTTTAGTTTGAGTATGTTGGAACAAACGTAATGCATCACCCGGTATATGTACTTTACTTGACCTATTCATGTACACGTAACTCACAGGCCAATAAAGATTTTATTATTGTTTATTAATAAAATAAAAACATATAAAACTTGGCCCTTACAATTCTTATGCTTTAATAATTTTAGTAAACATTTTAAAATATACTCTTATGTCAATTAGAGGCTTATACAGGTTGGGGCAGAATGGAGATCCCCATTTTACGGGTGAATTGTGACAAAACACTTCCAGATAAAAGAAAAAGGTTTTTATTTTCGGAAAGCACATATCATGCCATTTTTTTGTTTAATTTTTAAAAATGATATCATTCATGTGGCTTCCTTGACGGGCGATACACATATTAAGTCGTTCGACAAAGTTTTCGGTCACTCTCGCCAGCATATCTTGTGGAATTCCGGTGATTACGTCCTCAATTACCACCTTCAGGGCTTCCAGGGTCCGAGGTCGAAATTTGTAAACCTCAGCTTTGAGGTAACCCCACAGAAAAAAGTCGCAGGGGCTCAAATCCGGGGAGCGGGGTGGCCATGGGATATCCCCTCGTAAGGAGATCAGGCGACCGGGAAACATCTCCTGTAAAACTTCACATGAACGACGGGCAGTGTGGGCCGTTGCTCCATCCTGTTGAAACCAGAAGGCTTCTCCGTCATACTCTTCCATTTTGGGGCGTAAAAACTGTCACTTTAAGGCTGTTGAGAGGTTTTTGGTGCAAATGACGAGAGTTTTCACTTGACCAGTAACGAAAATTTTGCTTGTTTACAGTGCCGCAAAGGTGAAAATGCGCTTCGTCGCTAGTCCACACAATAGCGCCAGGAGGTACAGCTGTTAGGATTGCATTGCAAGCATCTCTACGTTTCACGTAGTCTTGCGGGTTCAATCTCTGAGCAATCATTATTTTGTAGGGATGTAACTTAAGGTCTGTGTGTAAAATTCGCCTCACTGTTCTCGACGATATTCCAAGGGCAGCGGCATGTTTTCGCGCAGAACGCGTTGGAGACTGTTCGATAGATGCTCTAACTACCGCGATGTTTTCAGAAGTTCTTACACTTTTAGGTCGGCCGGCTGGTTTCTAAATTTAAAATTACAAAAAAAAATTATTTAAAGATTAAAGACTTGTATATTTCTACGTCTACATAAACGAAATCCAAGGTCCGGAACGGTGATGAAATCTCTATTACAAAGAGTACAAGTATTGTGACTTTTCACCACGATGTCTTTTCATATGCACATCTAAAGAGGAAGACTCTGTAAACCTTTCACCATAAAGTTTACAGCCAAACGGTTTCTCACCATTGTGCATTCTCATGTTTCTTTACTTGCTATTTTCACCAGTATGAGTTTTTAAATGGGAATTCAACGCATATCTGTTAGTAAACCTTTTGTCACATGTTGAACAAGTTAATTTCTCACCAGTATGTTTTATCATATGTGTTTGGAATTGCGCCGCATATGTGCATACCTTGCCGCAGAGAATGCACTTATATGGTTGTTTTCCCGTGTGTTCCCGCCTGTGGACTGATAATTGATAAAAATGTCTAAAATCCTGCCCACATAATGTACACAGGAATTTCTCTCCAGTATGTATCTTCATATGCAGATTTAAAGAGCAAGATTGTGTAAACTTTTTACCACAAAGCTTACAGCCAAAGGGTTTCTCGCCAGTGTGTGTCCTCATGTGTGTCTTTAAGTTACATGAATGTGTAAAAGTACGATCACAGAACGAGCACTTTAATTTATTTTCACCTGTATGACTTTTTAAGTGGCAATTTAACATATATCTGGTAGTAAACTTATTATCACATATTGAACAAATCAATTTTTCACCAGTATGTTTTATCATATGTGCTTGCAATTGCACGGCATTAAGGCATACTTTATCACAGACAGTGCACTTATATGGTTGTTTTCTCGCGTGTTCCCACTTGTGGGATGACAAGTGATGATAATGCCCGGATTCCTGTCCACATAATTTATTCAAGAACTTTTCTCCGGTATGCGTCTTCATATGCAATGTAAGGCTACCAGATTGTGTATGTGATTTGTTACAGATTCGACATTGCCAACGTTCAGCACCACTATGCCTTCTTATGTGAACTTTTAAAGAAAAAAAACGTGTAAATGTTTTATCGCACAATTCACAGCGAAACGTCTTTCCAGTACGTCTCTTCACGCGCTGTGTAAGGTGAGATTTTGTAAATGATTTGTTACAGATTTGATCTCGCGAAAGTTTATCGCCAATATGAGTTTTTAAGTGAGAGTTTAACACACATTTTCTACTAAACTTTTTATCACAATAACTACATGCAAGTGGCTCACTTATGTACATTTGAATATGTTCACATAATTCTTTTCCACAGACCTTGCAGCCACCTCTACGAGGATTATCTAGTGTCTGCATAGCTTCTAATTGTGCTGTAGCTGAGATAACTGGGGCACAGTGAGGTAAAGGTTGCAGTTGCATTCCCTCAGGTTTTACAGTTAAAATAACTTTCTCTTTTGCTTCATCATATCCTGCTAAGCCAGTTATTGTCGTAGGATCCAGAGCTATATGTTCACATAACTCTCTTCCACAAACCTTGCAGCCACCTTTACGAGGATTATCTAGTGTCTGCATAGCTTCTAAATGTACTGTAGCTGAGGCAACTGGGGCACAGTGAGGGAAAGACTGCAGTTGCATTTCCTCAAGTTTTACATTTAAAATAACTTTCTCTTTTGCTTCATCATATCCTGCTAAGCCCGTTATTGTCGTAGGATTCAGAGCTATATGTTCACATAACTCTTTTCCACAAATCTTGCAGCCACCTTTACGAGGATTATCTAGTGTCTGCATAGCTTCTAAATGTACTGTAGCTGGGGCAACTGGGGCACAGTGAGGGAAAGGCTGCAGTTGCATTTCCTTATGTTTTACATTTAAAATAACTTTCTCTTTTGCTTTATCATATTCTGCTAAGCCAGTTATTGTCGTAGGATCCAGAGCTATATGTTCACATAACTCTTTTCCACAAACCTTGCAGCCACCTTTACAAGGATTATCTAGTATCTGCATAGCTTCTAATTGTACTATAGCTGAGGGAACTGGGACACACTGAGGTAAAGGCTGCAGTTGCGTTCCCTCATGTTTTACAGTTAAAATAACTTTCTCTATGGCTTCATCACATTTTGCTAAGTCGGTTATTGTCGTAGGTTCCGGATTTGCATCCTTAGAAGTGTATATTTTATTTGCTTCCTCTTGTAATTGAAATGCTTGATCTGATTGTAAACAAACTGTTTGAAAATCATAGGCAATTCTTAGTTTATCTATACATATTCCGCAAATAAATGAAGGCACACCTTCGTTTGCCCACTTCTAAAAATTTATGAATAATTTCACTGTCTATATTAATGCGAAAAACTTACCATTCCTGATACGCAGGCCGCTAATTTATCACAGAACTTTATGGAGTCACTGTCCAAAGAATTTGTTGGTGTCAAGGAACACTCAAGTCCTAAACATGTTCTACAGCAGTCAGTTAAATCAAATTTGGCATCAGTTGAAGGGTCATTTAGATCGGTTTCCTCCTTAAATGTAATTTCAATTGACATAGTGATAACTTTATTTGTAATGGTTTTTAAACAAATAACTAAGATAATAGATTTGCATACAGTAATCTGTTTGATAAAATGCTAGATTGGTTGATTGTTGTAGATTTAATTAAACTTAGTAATAAAATCTTTTATCGATTGGCTAACCTTTTGAAACTATATTTCTAAATTAATTTACTGAAATAATAAGAATGATGATTTACTGTTTAGTAAAGATGTTTAAAGTAGACTTGTACAGTCTCACAATTTTAAAAATATATCAGAAAAGTGTATTCATACCTAATAGAAATATTTTCCAACAAACGTTTTTTTGTTTGAGTTATGGCAGCGCTGTTCAAAAGTTTTGTTGATATTTGATAGCATTTCAAATTTGATGTCGGAATTAATAGATTTAATCAGGGTTTTAATCGATTTTTGACGCATTTTTAACGTTTCCACATAAAAATAATTTTACAATGCTTTTATCATATTTTTCCATAGTGAATAACAACCCATAACAAAATTGATTTGTTTGGATGTGTTTGTATTGTGCATATGAATAATTGAAAATGAATCGTAAGTAAACTCAAAAAGAAACTATATATATTCATGATTATTGTGCATATTTTAGCAAAATAACATCTTGGAAAAAATAAATGATTTCAATTCTGTGTAGGCATAGAAACAACAAATCCCATTTCATAACAGAATTATACAACAGAAATGGCGAATTTCGATTTAGATGATCCCTTAGGCGATCTATTATCCGACGGTAGTAACGATAGCTTTTTCGAAGAGCCTAAAACGACCCTAGCGAAAAGATCAAGTCTAACGAAAACCCCAGAGAAAAAGTCGGTATCTGATCTATTTGGAATCGAAAAATCTGAAAATAAACCATCAGATTCCAAAACAAATTGGTTAGGATTAGGCGATGAACAAAAAAAGGCTGCAGAAAAGCCTCAGATACATTCGTCACCTAAAAAATTGGAAAAGAAAATCAGTTTTGAGGACGATAACATTTTAGATGACTTGGGGTTGGAAACGAAGATTGAAGCAAAGAAGGAGGTTGGACCTCACAAGTTATCTGTGGTAGATTCAATCTTAAAACCGCCAACTCCGATTGCTAGTGGTGATGATAACAAAAACATTACGTTTGATGATATTTTGAAAGGTAGCAAGTTTACGAGGAAAACTGAGAAGAATCCGGGAACTCCAGTGAAAGCGACAAGGCAGCCCCAAGAACCACAATCAGTTACGCAACCTCCTCTTTTGTTTGGTGCCGGACAACGCGAAGGAAGACGACCGCATCCAATACAACCAGGATTTACTGATATTCTCGGAATTTTGTCTAACGAACCAGTGAAAGAGCCTGAAAAGGAGTTACGAAGATCAACTCCAACTTCTCCAAAACGTAATTTGAAACATAACATTGATTTGGAGGGTGTACAAATGGAAATACTGTTTCAAGCTCCTACGAGTAGCGATATAAAGACAAAGAGCGCTCCTAATCTGAGTTCACTTCCAAATTGGCTAGATGGAGCTAGTACAACTATTGAAACCAACAAATCGGAGACAACTATACCCGATCATACCGAAAGTAAAAGCACCGTGCTTCAAAATACAGATTCTAGGATTTCACAGAATGTTTCGAAGGTGGAAAGCAATCAAGTAATTAAAATCGATGCTAATCTTCCCGCAACTGATAATTATTTACTGCAATCATTAATGAACCAACAGAAACTTGCGACACAAGACATAGAGTATCAAAATACATCTATCGCCATGCAACAGCAGAATTCGCAGCTAATAATGACTTTACAATTGAAAAAATACGAAGAAAATCTTGCAAACATGCAACGGAAACAACAGGAATTACTGTCGAAGCAAGAGAAGCAATTCAACTGTTTACTGGAACGACAGTTTGCGAAACAGCAAATAATGGAGAATAACATGCAATTACAACAGGAACGGATCAATAGTCACATGCAAATATTGTTATCGCAGGCACCCATTGGCAGTTCATCTTTGGAAAATATTGAAAAAATTGACGATTTAAAGAGGACTACTTCCGATGAGAGTATAAAATTGTTCGAGGACTTACTGACATCGTTTAAGCAGAGATCGCAGGAGGAAAAATTTTTATTGGAGGAATCTTATAAGTAAGTTAATAAATAAAAATTATTTTTAGAAAATTTATTAATGTAATTTCAAATTTAATAATTTTTGCAGAAAACAAATCTCAACGTTAGAACAAACCATGGAATCCATTGAAGCCCGTTTAAAATCCGAAATAAACTATCTCCACAAAAGCTACTCTGACAAGTTTGAGCAGGTCAAAGAATCCCACGAACAAGAAGTACTCAAATACAAAGAAAAAATCGAAGACATGTCCACACTTCAGGCTAACGAAATAAAATCAATCAGAGAAAGCCATGATAAGATCATCGATGAAATTAGATACGAATACTCAACTCTAATTGAAAATATCAAGCAAACGAAGCAATCAGAGAGCCAATTGTTTCAAAATAGTGCTGAGTATTCACAGAAATTGGATTCTAACATGCAGCTGTTGGATGTGAACACCAAATTGTTAGTTGGTGTTCGGGAGAAGGTGGAAAATGATTATGGTGTATTAAGTTTGGCTAGGGAGGAGTCCCTGAAAGCGAAGGAGAAGGAAATCAAACGTATGGTTTTCTTTTTTTGATGAGTGTAGGGTTTCACGTTGTTTGTCTATTATTTATGTCACTTTTAAATATTAAATGTGAATAGAAATTTACGATGTCTCTCTCAAGAAATGGTTTTACAATTGATAACCGTCGTAAAAGCCTACATTTATTTTCTGGCCAAACCTACTCTGACAGAAATCCATTATAACACTGACAGAACACTCGCGCTATAACATTCATAATTTGAGATAAGAGATAGATTTATTGGTGTAATATGAATTTAATGGAAGTTACAAGGGCTCCATTTAAAATTTTCAATTCATCTTCTAAATCAAAGCTTCCTTTTCTGATTTCACTTCGATACATAGTGGCTACATTTCTTGTTTTTTGATTTCAAGGTTTCTTGGTCGTAAGGGTCTATTAGTGTTATCAACCTATTTGTTTGTCGAAAGATTATGCCAGAAAAAGCTAAATCTAATTTCTTATTTGTTTGTCGGCTTTTGACATTGTAGCTTCCCTATAAAGTGGAACGACGGATTACTATATTATTACTATTCATTAATTGTGTATATTTCTTGCTTTTTCAAAGAGACACGAAAATGCTGAGTTGTTCAGGAAGTAATGCTGGTGTTATGGTTCTGTTTGTTCTAATTTGAGGTTGAATTCTCCCATATTCTTTGTTAACATCTTCTGCTGTTAATGGCAATGAACCTATAGGATGATTCTGGAAATTTTGGATGGAATGACAACACCAAAGAGCTCTACAAGTGGGTGTAGCACGAATTTAATAAAAAAAAAAATGAAGTAAATTATTGAGTTAAGGCTTTTACAGTGGTTGTTTAATATACTAGTTATTCACAAGGTAGGTACGTAATATACAATATTAGTGAAAAATAATATTGTTACCTTTTCCCGCCGTCTTGATGTCCACTGTGGCAATTGGCAACCGCCCGGATAAGCTACGTAGAATTGCAACATCAGCAACGCTTCCATTGTCGATTCATTCAGCCGTCGATGATGTTGTGAATACGTTGTCGTATACTTCGAAAATGATCGTTCGGCATCCAGTGAAGTAAGATTTGCAAATGTCAGATATTCCTTTTCCTCATCTGGGCACTGTTGATTTTCAGTTATATACCGAACCTTTTGTAAATCAGGATTTTTCGTTAAAATTGCACCAAATTTTTGAGCAACATCGACTCCTATAGTGTTCGTCAAGTTTTCTAGAGCGGCTTGTAAATTGTTTATGCAATTTAATGCGTCTCGTGCAGATAAGTGACTGTTTTCTAATTGCTGAATAGCTTGTGCAACTTCAGAATAGTTCATGGAAATTTCATCTATTTGTTGTTGAACGTCCGAATTGGAAAAAGTTGCTGACTATCTCGAACTGCTGCAGAATCATTTGAATCAAGTTTCAAGATGACATTTTTCACTTGTGAAAAATATTTCTGATAGTAAGATACTGCCTGGAGCCATGTTCCTCATCGCGTTATTACAGGCTGAGGTGGTGGTGGTAATTTCGGACACAATCGTTTGAATACATGGATATGTTTGGGAGATTTGAACTTATCCACCATCGGATACTTCTTTCGAATGGTTTCTGCTACGAGGTGACATGCGTGTATGAGGCATGTTATGTGAAGAAGAGTCGGAAAGCAGATTTTCAATATCCTACCCACTCTCGGCATTATTGCGGCTCCGTCAGTAACGAACATTGTGACTTGGGTTCCTCTGATACAAAATTCTCTCAACGCATCTTTTATTATCTTGACAACGGTTTCTGCATTAGTTTTTTGAATCCTTTTAGTGGATAACAACAATGAAGCTGGTGGACCATCGCGATTTAAAGGACGCGCTACAACATGAATGACGCTGTGTTTCTGAGCATCAGTTGTTTCATCCACACATAGGCCGATTTTCTTATTTCTCAACTCGTCTTTTATACGTTCCTTTACTGTACCTTGCACACGTGGCAAATTGTATCGTAATTGCATAGATGTTAGCAGCTTCCATGAGGGAACGTACTTAGCCCAAAAAAGACGAAAGTGTTCGTTAGATACTAGATGTTGTGGGATGTTGCACACACTTAACATAAAAATAAAATCATATAAAAATTGCCAGTATGGAATACTGTTCCTTAAGTTCAATACATGACGTTTACTTTTACAATGTTTCCTACATTCAAACCTATCGCGACTTAGCAATCCGCTATTGCATATTGTGCAATAAATATGCGGACTTCTATATTCCAATCCAGGGAAATGCTTGAAATATTTATTCACATTTGAAGAGAACGTTACACCCTTTGGGCGTCCCATCTCCGCGTACTTATTTGGCGTGCAGAGTGCAACGTACTGTTGTTTTGAACTCTCTCGCGGTACTGTCGAGATCGACTACGAGTTGAAAATTACCCCTACCCACGCCACTACCGCTACGCTACTGCCATCCGGTACCACCTTTTTAACAAACTCTAGTGATGAAATTCAAAACAAATTCCAGGCAAAGAATTAAATTTGCCCACCAGTGGTAAAAGAGCCTCCAAAGACCCACCTAGCTCTAGTAGGTACTTGTAAATCATCTCATTAATACATAATGCATAATTACAACAGATTATTCAAATATTTAATTTTTTACAACAAAAAACAAGATTAATTTGCGCCTTTAGAACTGGAATGTGATAATTGTGTTTAGGTTGTTTTTTGGACGCGATTTGCAAGTGATTATCATCTGAACTTGTTCAGTATCTTAGCAATTGCACCGAAACTGAGTATTTGTAAATGGAAAGCTAAGTGATTACATGGTGATTTTGAATCGATAAATATTCAGTAAATAAGGTATAAGGAGGACGCCTCTGGTGTCACAGTTTAGTACTTTTTCCTAGCCAACTTTATCCACTCAAATAAGGAGAAGTAGGGCTAATTTTCGTTAGCAACAAACATATTCATAAGTTTTTAAAGAACCTATTATTCTAGCAATCACAGCAAGTTCAAAGTCTGTATTAATTACTTCCAGTCATGAGAGAATCTTTGGAAAAAGTTCGCGCATCGGCAGAAACCGAAAGAACCCAATTATTAACCTTAGTTAGGACTTTAGAAATCAAACTAACAGAGCAAACTCAAGGCGCAAGAGAAGAACGCTGGGCAATGCAACAAGCAGCCGCGACATTAGCTGCCAGATCAGCGGCTTTAGATCGCGAGGCCGAATTCAACAGGGCTTGCATTGAAAGGGAGAGAGAACAGTTAAAGGTATTACAAAATCCAATCTAAATCCCACATTTCCAGTGTCTCATTAACTTAATCTTTTGTAGGTTTTAAAGCAGCAACTTCTAGCGGAACAAGAAAGCAAAACATTGCAATTGACAGAGGAAAAATTAGCGATGTCGGCTGAACGATCTCGTTTGGAAACCTCGACGAAGCTCCTTCAAAATTATGACTCCCAAAAAGCTAGAGCTGAAATCGACGCTGCCATTGAGGTTGCGCAAAAAGCTGCGGAATTAACGGATATCGAAAGGAAAAACTTGCAGCGTGTGCAATGCGAAGTAGAGACTCTTAAAAGGTCCCTTTTGGATCGCGAACATAAGCTGTCTTTGAAGGAAAAAGAGTTAGAGGTTTTGATGCAAATCGCTGATAAGAAGAGCAAAGATGGAGAACAGGCTATAGTTCAAGCTAATGCCACGCAAAGGGATTACAATGAAAGGTTGAAGGATATCCAAAATCAGCTGGTATCCTTGACTATGAGGGAGAAAAAATTAGCAGAGGAAAAAATTAGTTTATCCAAGGAAAGGATAACTTTGCAAGGGCAAATGAGACAATTGAAACATTCTAGTCTACATGGATTCAATACTATTTCTCAGTTAGACGAGGAGTTTCCAGAATCGATATGACAATTGTTGTTGTTGCAATTGTTAAATATCGAGTTGCATTTGTACTGAATAACTGATATCTAGTCATAAAATGTGTTCTTTTTCGATTTAACATAATTTTTTACATGTATTCGAATACAGGTTCTTTGAAACTTTTTAAAAAATTATTGTGTTTATTATTTTTCCATTGAAAGTAATTGAAACAATATTACAAAGTCAGGTAGGTTAAAATATTTTCAAATTAAATATTAGAATATTTGTATTTAGTTAAAATTGGGTTTGAGAAATATCGTTTTATACTAGAAGGTTGGTCATCTTGATTTAGGCGCAGTCAGTCACCATTCAGCAGTGTTCAGCCGCATTCGATATCTGCACATTGATTAAATTTCAACAATTTCTCCATACAAAGACCTATACAGAATATTTACTGTTAAAGTGTATAGTTGTTTATGTATGGGTGTGTTCTAAAGTGCTTTCAAGTTTGTGATTTCTGCAGAAAGAAGCTTATAAAGGTTTTACTCACGTGACTTGCAATTATGTGTATTCATCGGATTCAAAAGAATTTTAATCTTGACGATTGACATTGGTGATAATAGCAATCCAAAATTAAATTACGATTTTGAAGATTAGCTGTGGACTGTAAATTGTTCTTAGAGAGACAAAGAAAATACACACGTAAAACGAAAAACTTCTCTCTTTTCACTTTACAACAACAACAATTCTATATAATCTTATATTCTAGCACATATATGCAATAACGCTTTAAAATTTATATTACGCATGTGCGTAATTGAATCCTTGTAATACAAAATATAACTACTATAGTGTACTCTGAAGGTGCGTTCAGCCGTAAATCGTAACAAGTTGTGTGACTGAATGATTAAGTGGATCTGAAGAAATGCATTGCATTTTACAAGACTGCTAACATTTTTGCTGCGTGCAATATTTTTGTTCCTAAATTATTTACAAAAACTAACGTTAAGGTAAGTAATGGAATATATTAATGACTAATCATTAAAGTTTGTGTTTCTTAAATTTCACAGATGATTAAAGTTGGTAGTTCCGGGAATAAAATACATATTTGTCTGTATTATTACGTTAAGAAATTGGCGAATGTGTCTATTGCCGGAACTACCAACTTAAGTCATCCGCGAAATTTTAAAAATACCAACTCTATCAATCATTCCCACCCCTTAATAGTCATGATGAGTGTTTCTGTTCTACTTAATAGAAAAAACAGTATCATATGTGAAATGCATTTTCCCAATGCGATTTTTCATATAAATACGTAATAAAAAATATATTGGCGTTTTGCTTTGCGTTTTAATTGGATCTGACATTTTATAATTACTTTTACTTATTGTTTAAAGACAATAAATTTATATGTATAAAATATTTCTAGAACGGGCACTTTTTAAATTTTGCGGATAATTTAAGTTGGTAGTTCCGGCAATAAAGGATATATTTGTCTGTATTACGTTAAGAAATTGGCGAATATGTCATGTATTGCCGGAAATACCAATTTAAATCATCCGCGAATTTAAAAAAAAGCGCCCGCTCTAGATATTTCTTAGGGTGTGTTTATAGTGAAGCTGCGATGATCGATGAGAGCAGTACGGTAGAAAAACGGGCCAATCAATGAAGCGCTATTCATTGATTAGCCCGTTTTGCTACCGCACTCCTCTCATCGATCATCGCAGCTTCACTATAAACACACCCTTAGGAATAAGAAAAGCTTTCTTTTTTTTTGTTGTCCGTCAGGCGAAGAAGCAATTTGGCAACCGTGGTTAAACAAGAGGCCGATAAAAATAAAAAAGAAACAGGAAGAAACTATTTTGAAACTTTACATTTCTAGATAACTATTTTAGAAAGTTTTTTTTTTATCGTTTGTAGAATATCCTACCAACAATCGACTCTGTAAAAAACATGCTGTATATAAATTTTAAAATAATTTTGGGTAAATATATTTGACAGATATATTACAAATACCATAAAAGATTGTTTTAAACCACAATATAATCTCAAAAATTCTCAATTCAATATGAAATTATCATATCACTAAATAAATAAACGCAGGTGTCTGACGTTTCATGGATTAGCAGCTTGTGTAGGTAATTAAAAAAAAGATAAGCCATGTAAAATGATACAAAAATATTCGCAAATTATCTTTCGCAATGATAATTAACAAATTTTAATATTCCTCAAAAAAAAGCTTGGATGAATAAGCGAACCCAGTATGAAGTGTTCTACTTAATTTTCTAACCTAACCTCAATATGTTAGGAGAATATGAAACAATTTCTGAGACAAATGCCAAAAAACTGAGAGCTAAAAAAGTTGTGTTTATTGCAACAATATGCTTGTAAGTATTTGCAATCTCATTTTTACTAAATAGTTCCTTGCTTCTACATTTTAGGATAGTATTATTTTTGTTAGTCGTAATTGTACTATACGTGGTAATACCTATAGCGTTTATGCTCTCTTTTACCATCCAAGAAAATTTGATGTTTACTAGATGTAAGTTGATTTGAAGTATTCAAATAGTATTTCATTTAACATATTTCTTTTTGAAGTTGGACTTCCACGGGATAAGGAATATTTTGATGTAGAATTGGTGGGTTTACAAAACTATTATATCAATGTAACTGATGTTGATACAAATAAGTCGTTAAGTCTAGGAGTTTGGCATTTATTGCCATGGGATATTGTGGAAAGATATAAGAACAATTCGAAAAGTGTTAGTTTTGTCGAAACACTTACCAATACCACTTATGGCGTCGTATTACATTTCCACGGAACAGGCGAAACAAGACGGGATGGTTTTACGATGTTTATTCTTTTGAGATTATTTTTTCATGTGATAGCATTCGATTATAGAGGTAAATGAATATTCAAAATCTTTTGATTATCAATTTATTATTACAGTGCAGGTTATGGTGACTCTTCCGATGGTTTAATGACTGAAATGGCTGTAGCCGAAGATTGTAAACAAGTATATAGATGGTTACGATCAAAGACAAATGGCAACATTTATATTTGGGGTCGTTCACTTGGGGCTAGTTTAGGTTTACGGACTGCTGCTGAATTGAGCCAAGAGAATATCGTTCCAACAGGGGTCATTGTTGAATCGGGCTTCACAACGATGAGGGAAGAAATTCCCGTACATCCATTTGGGCAGGTAACTTGATCTAACGCAGCAGATGTTAATACTTCATGCAATTCCGACGTTTTATTTTAGGTATATAAATGGTTGCCATGGTTAGACGCTACAATTTTAGATCCATTAGAGAAGAATGGATTTTATTTCAACAATTCTCAGCATATAGTCGAAATTCCTTGCCCGGTGATGATATTTCATGCAGAAGATGATTCCGTTATACCAGTTAGGTTAGGACAAAAGGTAGGTGTAGTGTTGCCAAATGCACATGTAAAATCTGTCATTTTTTAAAATAAAATTGCCTTTAAAAAAAATGCGAAAAGTAGGTAATGCAGTTAACTACCTTATCACATATTTGACAGTTTGCCACCCAATGTTGCCAATCTAGCTGTTAATGTAACTAGTGCCAAATTTGAGAATATTCTTATACCTAAATTATTATGGTATATATTTGACTATTTTTCATGAACATCATGAAATAGAACCGAGCAAAACTGAAATATTTCATTTTGACAACCCAAAGTCGTCGTAAATTTGAATTTACGATGACATTTGCTTAATTTAGTGAAAGTGTGCCTTCGATAGGAGAATTGTAAAACAAGTCTGTAGGTAACACTGCTGTTACTTTCAAGTAAGAATAATCTCAAAAAATTCCCTGTATTCCTGATTCTTTTCCAAATTCTAAAGAAAAACAACAAATAAAATTATTTCACAACATTCTAGTTCTACAATTTCAGCTCAGTGAGATTGCGTTTAGTAGGAACAGAAAGTTTGGTGAAGTAATCTACCACCAAATTCCAGCAGAGTATGGCTGTGATCATTTCGCACTGTACGAATATCCGAATCTACCCGAAGACATCTTGTAAGGGTACTCCTTATCAAACCAAAGTAAGTTATTGAGAAAACAGTTGATACTATGCATCTTTTTTTTTTTCAGAAGTTTTTTGGGTATTACTAACAGATCGAAAATTAAAAGAAATTGATGGTGAATACGTACAGAGTACTTAGTAGTAGAGAATTTGTGTATTTTTCTACGAAATTTAGTGATTTTTGACCTACTGAAATGATTATCAAAATAAAACGTATACGTCTAATACGGATACATTCTGTAGGACATCTTTATAGGAAGAGATTCTTTTATTTGCATTTATATTTGTATAAATGTTTTATTGATTTTTCCCAATATACATGTTTCTAATAAATTCTTGTGTCTTTGTTCTTATAAAAAAATAAATTATGTTAATTCGGAGAAACATATAAATTATTGAAATTACAAAATGCGTTTTTTGTAAGTTAAAATGGTATCATTTCAAATTGTGAATAAAGTCGTGTATTGGACTTCAATGCAGTGTTGCCAATCTAGCGGAACAAACTTTTAATTCAGTGGTTAATGGATTTATTATTAGAGTAACCAAAACTTGCGGACTCGCATAGGCGTCGGTATTACGGGTTAATATAAGAATACGAAAAATTCATAAATAAACTTACTTGCTAATTATTCAACAAATTAGAGGCATCAGGATGTGAACTACTGTAAACTTGCACCATTGCATATGTTTCCACGGTTACTTCTTTAAACCTTGTGCGTCGACAAGAAAAGATTTTGTTATACATAGAAAACGACCTCTCCACATCTAAGGAACTTACATTTGCATGTAGAAAATGTTTTTCAAAATCACTTAAAAGTTCACTATTCTTACACTTATTATAAACGGCCTCTAAAGTATTAAAATTGGGATTTTTCCTTAAAACATCTGCCAACTTTTGACTAGCGCATAATCCTGGCGTATCATTTAATGTGTGTAACTTATTTTTTACCCTCTCCACTATGTCTAATGATTCCTGCAATGACAATTCAGTACATTGTAGTTTTCTGATGGCATCTAGTAATACTGTATAATTGGTACATATTGTTGTTAAATCTTCTAAAAGTTGAGGAATTTGAAATTCTCTTTGACTTTCTCTAATTGCTTTGGATTCATTCCGATTAAATCGCATTATAACTGAATGAATTTGTTGAAAATGGATCAAATAGTAAGAAGCTGCTGTTAGCCAAGTACCCCATCGCGTTAAAATTGGTTCAGGAGGTTCTGGAATACCTGGGCAAAATTTACGAAATTCTTTTAAACGTTTAAGAGATTTACGAAACACTGCTTTAGTACTTCCAATCATCCGATCAACGTTTCCGTAATGTTGTCGAACAACTTCACCAACTAAATGCAAAGCATGCAGCACGCAGGTTATATGTATTAAGTTAGGAAATATATGTTTTAAGGATCGCCCAACACTTAACATCGTTGCTGCACTATCTGTCACAATCGCAATTTTACATTTTTGCAAAGCGTTCATTATCACTTTTTGAATATTTTCCGCGGTACATTGTTGAACACGTTTACAAGCTAACAAATATGGAGATGCTGTGTTCTCGCTAGATAAAACGCGAGCTATTACATTCACAATACTGTTTCTCTTTATATCGGTCGTCTCATCCACGGTAATCCATATTTTTTTGGAACACAAATCACGTTTACACACATTTTCTAGCATCTCTTTCATTCGCGGCAAATGATTCTGTAATTGTGTTTGTGAGAGTAGTGGGTACTTTGGAACGTATTGTCGCCAAAACGTGTTAAAAGCTGCTTTTCTCACCAACGACAACGGAAGGTTACAAGAGGTAAACATAATTAATAAATGTATGAGGAATAGTGTATAAGATATTTCAGTTCTTGCATTTCTCATATGCTTAATACCATTGACATGTCTCTGGCAATCAGTTCTGTCCAATGCAGCCAAACGAACATTGCATATTAAGCAAAAAACTGTACTACCGTCATATTTTAAATGGGGAAAAAGTGGCACATACTTATGTACATTAGTAGCAAATCTATTACGAGGCATTGTTTTCTTAAGTATGTAAATATTAGTTCTATACGGAACGATACACTAATTATGTACTTGGTATAATACTACAACACACAAAAAACACCAGCTATATTTTCAAAAGCGACACGTAAGTACATAACCTTGACCGTTCGACTAATCTCTGCAACAGCTCAACCGGTACTAAAACGAAATCTCTCTCAGCGCGGTTTAACGTGATTTATATTCAAGGTCGACACTACATGCCTGCTTCTCTACCGGTTTAGTTTATTTATGAATTTTTCGTATTCTTATATTAACCCGTAATACCGACGCCTATGCGAGTCCGCAAGTTTAGGTTACTCTATTTATTATATTTTATGAGCTTGACATTTTACGAGGATGGTATGAAAAATACCAGTGTTAAGGAAGACAACGCAATTGTTTTGCATTTAGTAAATTTATTTATCGATATAATCTCCTATACACTTAGTCCTATACACTTAGTCTAGCGATGTACTAACCTTTTTTTTTACCATCCAAGTAATAGGATTTGTCGAACTCTACAAAATAGGCCTCTGTTTCGACAATGACCTTTTCACTTGCTATGAACCCCTTTCCGCCAAGCCATTTTTTCAAGTTTGGTAAAAAACTGAAGTCACAGGGCGCCAAATCTGACATTTACCAGACTTGGCCCTCTGTGGTGGATGGCACCGTAACTGGACTAGTTTTGCTGTCGCAATTGCCGATGAGTGGGATGGGGCATTATCATGATAGTAGAGAATCTCACCGCCAGGTGAGACAATTCTCCTTAGTTCAGCGTCGAATCGATCTCGTTATTCTCCTTTTCTTCTCCAAATAATTAATTAAGATTCCAAAAAGTTCCCAAAAATCGTCGCCATAACCTTTCCGGCTGATTGAATCGTCTTCGTCTTCTTTGGTGCACGTTCGCCTGGAACAACCCATTTTGCCGACTAACCTTGGGTTTCTGGCGTGTAGCGATGTATCTAGGTCCCATTTACATTTACATAACGCCTCAGAAACTCACCCGTATTGCGCTTAGATATGTCCAAACATTGCTTTCAAGTTATCAATCGTTGGCAGAGGAAGCACCCATCTCGCCGATAGCTTTCTCGCGAAGAATGTTTTGCACACATTCAATTGAGATGTTTACCATATTAGCAATCCCTCTAATCTTTACCCGGTGGTTTACGAACACGATATCATGAATTTTATTGATTTTATCGTCCGTAGTCACCTCAAATCTGACCGTTCCTTGTCAAAGACGGATACTCGGCCATGCCTAAATTCATTAAACCAGTATGTGATGGTAATCATCGAAGGTGCATGATCCTTATAAACTGTATCCAACTTTTCTTTGATTTGTGCACACGTTTTTCCATCCAAAAAAAAGAAATAGAATAACTGACCGGTCTTGTTCTTTTTCCATGATTCTACATATACATAACTTGTTCACTTTCTACAGCTCTCAATCCAACAGTACTTGGTGAATCTCTTCGAAATTTTGACAGACGTAGACTGAAGAATATCACTAACGGTCGGTAATGCAGATTTTAACGCAAAGTGCCATCTATCCCTAAACACGGGTACTTCTCACACCATCCTCGTACGTCAGTATTGTATTTCAACACTTATTGTTAACTTAGATTGCAACAAGGGATAAACTGTCGTATAAGGAATTGGTTTACGCGTTGGGAAATGTTGTCATATGATATTATTGTGTATCGCTATATTGTGTAGACTTTACTAGGGTCCAAGGTTGGTGGCAAGAAGGTCCCTAGATTAGTATTACTTTTAGTTTACATTTACTTTTGCGAATTTACAGTACTTGGCATCAAATTAATGACCGTCATTCGTTATGTTTAGAATTGAATGTAATAATGATGTCATAGGGTGAGTAATTTTATAATGGCTGCGCTAATCTCTCTCCAAGATTACTGATTTACCGAACGAATCGGGTTGGCAACACTGATTCTAACAAATTGTTCTAACTAGCAATAAGAAAAAAAATATAGGTTTGTAATGAGCCATTACTATTAACTAATGAGTTTTCTTAAATGAATTTGTAACGCGCGATGTAAAAATTATAAAGTGGTTCTAGAGATGAAAGCATTGTAATGTAATTTTATACGAAAAAGCAATACATTGACAGAGTTGAACAAAATGTAATAAATATTAATTTAAGTGAAATTTAGGTTTTTGTGTATATAACATTACAGCAAAAAAAAACATTAAATTTTTTGGTAGTTCTCTTAACCACAAAATAGTTTTTAGTGGATAAACGAATGTTTACTGGGTTTCGGATTTTAGGGTTGGTGACTCTGCCTCAGTGGGACACTGAAACACATTTTGAAAAACAAATTGGGTATAAGAAACACAATTAAAACAAAATTTCAATTAGTTGACGGTGATTTTTATTCTACAAACAAGTCATTTTATTACCACATAAATTATTATGTACAACCTTTCAATCACACTGCTTAAATAAAAATATTCATTTATATACGTATTGTTACATGCACGTATACATACGCATCTATATATCTTTCGTATTATATCTCTATAGAATATGTCAATTATCACCCCGTTGGTCTGTACGCAAGCTAATATCTATGTACTGTTATTTTATCATTAAGAAAATTAGAAGAAACTTCATAGCATAGTATCTGTATACTTAAATAAGTAACTAAGGTTCTAAGAGAAATTAAACATTTTGCTGTTGTTGTTTACATATTATAATTGTGATAGAATTTCTACTCAAAAATGGAAAGGTAAAGTAGAAATGATACTTGTAGGTATAATGCATATTTGTTTATATAAAATATAATAATTAATAATCTAAGTTAGTAGAGGTTATCTTTTAAAATAGACAGCGACATCTTTGATTTTCATAGCCGTTTTATTAAGCCTGTTTTACTCGCCGCGATTTATTGGCCAATTAATTGAACAAGTTGATTTTCGATTTTATGGTATCGTGTAAAACAACAAAAATCGGTACGATTTGTTTAACAATTTATCGTACGAATAACTGAATTGAGTAGAACATGCTCTATTTTTGCCACGATTTGTCACTAACTTTGCTCGTTTAATACCAACCTAGCAACAGAAAAGTACCTACGAATTTTGTTTAGCGTTTCTAAAGTAAAGCGAGAATAAATTTCGAAAATTTACGACGATTATGACGTAGAGGATTATTTGAATTACGTAACCGAAACGGAAGCAACCTAAGCTAATCTGTGCAAATATCAAAACTGCCAAAACATTTGACAATGGCAGATTGCCAATCTATTTTTATAAGCAGCTGAAAATTTCTTACTAAACAATTCTCCCGTTTAACTATTAACGAAACTGAACGAGTAGTCACGATTGCTAAAAAATTGTTAAATTTATTGTAGAATGTAAAACAACCTATTTCTACCGATTTCTTGGTAAAGAACTTGTTCAATTAAATGAACAGCGTGTAAAATAGACTTTACGAAATTAGGATACGTTATCAAAATTAATAAAATAAAGATTTTCAAGGTTAGTAAAAATTGAAGACCTTCGCAGTGGTAGGAATCACACATTAAGTTCCAACATAAAATCTTTTTTAGTTGTAGTGACGTCAATTTTAAAATGTTACCTCATTTTATTCATGTATCTATGATACCAAATCAGTGTTGCCAATAGAAGTTTATAAGAGTATTCTTAGTACGGATTTTAGTAAAAATCTTGATCAAACGGTAGGTATTCTAGAGACGTCTTTTAACTTGAAAGAAAATGAAAAATCTATAATCCAGATTATCAAAGTATATATTTTCTTGTCTAGTAACGCACGCTACAAAATTTGAACAAAGTTGAAAGTTATGAAGCTTTATAATTTATAATACTTAAAAGTTGTCAGAGATATACCTAAAACAATTACTGAAATTTGTCATAAAATATATTATTGTAGTATTTTACCTTTTGTATCATAAATGTTTGAGTTTGCATCATTAAGAACAAAGGGCATATTTGCTAATTTCTTAAGGCTGTTTTACACGACGCATAATTATTTCACATAAAAATTATGGATCCTATAAATCAGCAATATTATTCAAATCAAAATTATATAAGACCCATATAGGCATTTACACACGATTTCTACATGATATACACAATTAATATGTTCTTTTGACAAATTTAAAAATACAAAGTGCTATCGCTTTCATAAAAATCTCGGACAACCCTTATGAGCTCATTTGACGTTTTTTGAGTGTCATAACACTCAAAAAAATATACCTACGTTATATTCGTTTATATTAAAAACTGCTTTTAGCAAAAAATATATCAAATATTATTTTTAAATATATTTTTATTGAAAACCATATTATATTGATGAGGCATTATTATTATACTTCAATAATGAAGTACTACACTTGTCGATTTACGATTGACACTGAGAAACAATTTGACATTAAATTATTTAATGGTCATATTTTACAAGACGGATAATGGCATAATTAAGGTTCGACAAACGAGTGCAACGTCAGAGGCGTATCGCGCAATAGTAGTTACGTGAGATACAGTATTGTTAAAAAATAATATATTCTTACCTTTTATTGACGTCTTGATGTCCACTGCGACAAAATGCACTACTGCCCCAAGACATCAATAAAAGGTAAGAATATATTATTTTTTAATAAAACTATATCTCATGTATCTACTTTTGCGCGATACGCCTCTGACGTTGCACTCGTTTGTCGAACCTTAGTCATAACAGTATCGCTTGTCCCAGATTTTTATGAAAGGGTGGTACGCATGCGTTAAGCATATTTTTATACATAATTATATTATGCATCGTGTAAAACAGCCTTTAACTGCCGGAACTGCCAAGTTAAATTCACCGCAAACTTTGACTAGACTGAGACAGAACATGAATGAATATTACGTGAATAGATTCGCATAGCATAATACTTCAGTGCTTGCAATATTTACATTAAAATGCATCCGGAGGGATAATTTTGACATTTACAGTTACACTTACATTGGTTGTGTTCTGTTAGACGTTTATGATCACTGTTTTTTTTTTTGTTAAGTACATGTAGACAAAATTAAATAGACAGTATATAGGGTTTTTTCCATAAATTATTTAAATTTCTTGTCCATGAATTAAATCGTACTGCAATAACAATATAACTTCAAACATTTTGATAATTATTATTTATGTATATATGAAAAATAAATACAGTTGGGACAACTGCATTTAATAAGTTTTGATTCAAACAGAAACTTTGATGATACGAACTTTATGTTTAAAAATATAATGCAATTAGAAATAGTACAACTGTATTAAATGGTAGGGTTACTTCAATAACATCATGTGCCTGGAACGGACCAACTTTGAGAAACCATTTTTTTTTCTAATAATGTTGACAGATCAAACGTGAAACACCAATAGTACTTTCCATTTCGTATCAGCTGTGTAAATACGGTTTGAGATTCCATGATTTTAGTGTTAAAGATTCCAAACATTTTTCAAATGTAAAATTACGCTAGAACCGTATAATTTTGATAGCATTGGCAACACTGTAGCAAATGGTATGGCACAGTGCATTTCGTTAAAGAAAAGTATGTACACGTCATGTGCACCGGGGAGAAATTTGCGTTTCAGAGTTTCTGTGGTGGGGGGTGGTGCTTCATCGCGACGCGGTGTTGAGGTTAGTGCTAGCATTAGTTGGTTTAATTCGTTTTTGAATAGACAAATTTCAATTACGTAATGTACTTTTCTCTAATTAAATACATTGTAATATACAATGGCCAACTGATTTAAACATTGAAGAAAATGACGTAAGATAGATTGAAAAAGACTTTATATGGACACCATTGGTATGATATACATAGGTATACGTACACATCAGTAGGTATGTGTTACACATTTACATTCAATCATTCCATTAATCAACTTTTCACTTTTTGATGTAAGCTCTGGGCCTATATGCACGTTAAACGGCAAGATATTATTTTTTTTTATTTTATCTTACAGTATTTTTCAGCTGCAACAGATCGAATATAGTATTATGGAAAACTCAATTTTATCTCAAGCAATATATAATACATATTTTCAAAGATATGCGTTTAAAATATAATATGCGTTCTTTTAAAAAAATATTCTTCATTATATGTTACAATACATATCATATTACAAACTATATAAGGTATAATATTGTTGCTCTTTCCTCTTAATTTAATTTATTTAATAGTTTTAAGGGCTATACCAAAAATATATAGTGAAGGTGTACCAAAAATATATGTATATTATATATGTATAATCTACCAATCTATTTTTTAATGTATTGATTTTATATCGTTCCATTTCTTTCATGTTTATTTATTTTTTTTAATAACACATAATATATCTTCGTTCTGACGTCACAATATTTATATTTTGTACAAACAATCGTGCTGGTAAAATTGGGGTGTTTCAATTCAATAAGAATCTTTGATAATCTCTTGGTGTTAGTTTCACTAATAAAGTAATTTTATTGTTGCTATTTTGAATTACAATCGGGAAAATTCAATGTCAAATATTTCACCTGTAAAAGTATCAAAGTGAAATATGCGTCCTTGACAAAAAAGCACAGCAAAAGCTGTTAAGCTTAGTTAAAAATTAAAACAACTCTTTGGCTTGGCTGTTGTTTTCTAATGATTTTTAATAATCAATCCAAGATAATTCTTGGATTTATATCTAAGGTTAATGACGTACTGATTCAATAGATTATTAAAAGAATGTTTGAATTGGTTGTTTTTATGGGCAGTTATCGTCTAGAAATACTGATGATATCAATTCATTTTGGGTGTTTTTTATTTCAAAACGAAAAATGATTTTAACTTTAAACAAGCTGAAAGAGGTTGTTTGTTTTCCAACTGTAGTTCAAGTATAGTATAAGTGCCAATGTTGCCAACCCTAACATCCGAAGCCCATTAAACAATCATTGTTTATCCATTAAAAAAACTACTATTACGTAGAAAGTCAAAACAAATGTTTTATTTTTCGCTACAGCATTATATGCGTAAAAATCTATATTTAATTTAAATTAATATTTATTAGTTATTACATTTTGTTTGAATTTGTCGATACATTACTCTTTCGTATAAAATTGGTTGGTTTTTGTATTTATTGCGGGATGGTTTATTTTTTATCACATTACGCATCTGTACTTTTTCTTGGTGTTAGTTACAATTTGTTGGAATCAGTATTGCCAACCCTACTCGGTCGGTAAGTCGGCAGTCTCAGCAAGAGATTGGCGTATTCATTTTAAAATTAATTAACTACTCGCCACATTATGTTTATTCAGTTTTAAAAACGAATAACAGTCATTAATTTGACATCAAATATTGTAAACTCACAAAAATAGATGTGATTTAAAGTAATATTGATCTAGGGACCTTTTTGTTAGCAACCTTGGACCCTTGTTATACAGAATGCAACAATTGTATAATATATCCACTAACTACTAAATTAAAAGTTTGTTCATTAAATAAAATTTTATTCCACTAAGTTGGTAATACTGCTTATTGCTGTACATTGCGCATAACAATTGCGCAATGCATCATTATTAAGGTTCGACAAACGAGTACAACGTCAGAGGCGTATTATTAAAAAATAATATATTGTTACCTTTTATTGACGTCCTGATGTCCACTGCGATAAAATACTACTGCCCGGTTGTCGCAGTGGACATCAAGACGTCAATAAAAGGTAATATATTTTTTTTTATTAATACTGTATCTCACGTACCTACCTTTGCGCGATACGCCTCTGACGTTGCACTCTTTTGTCGAACCTTAATCCAGTATACGTGGTGTAAGATAGAAGAGTGGAAGCGAGTCGAATCGCTAAATCGATAAAAATGTCATGAGAGCATTCATTAGGTTAGAATATAATTTCAAAATTGTAAAATTACAGGAATAAAACTACAATTTTCGTGCTTTTATGTCAAAAGTGCCCAAATATAAAACAGTCAGTATTATTAATAATCGTATTCCTAATCAAGCATTTCTCTTTTAAATTTGGTTAACATTAGTTCTGAGCTCGTTAATTTTAAATTTGATTTTTTTCGCGCTATAAACAGCGCCGATACTGTACCAAGCGAAACGTCCAAATTTGTATACCGGGGAACAACTTTTTACCCAGCTTCAATTTGAGTTAAAGTTTGTCGGACATGCCCAAGAAATACGTTCATTTTTGCATTTATTCTAGGGGCTTATTCTGAGAATCTATTTCAATTAAATTCATTACAATATATTGTTTACTTAATTACAAAAATATGAAATTCCGTAATTCAGTTTTATGGTTATGTGCACGAATAAAATCTTCGTTCGAATTAAGGTTCGAACGCTTATAATTAGTGTTGGGCATAATCGATATATTTCAATAATCGAATGAATCGAAATAATCGTTTAAAATAATCGAATGATCATTCGAAATTTACTAACGATTTCGATTATTTTCCACGATTATTTGACAGAATCCGAGTGACGAGTGAATTATTTCGAAACTCGAAACCTCGAAGTTTCGAATACAGATCTCGAATCGTAATCCGTTTGTGTGCTCCTGCGCAGTCGAAACGAATAATGAATGATTTCTGAACCATAATCGAATGATCGATTAGTCGGGTATAATCGATATATCTCGATTATATCATTCATAATCGCCCAACACTACTTATAATTACAGAATGTTAATCATAACCAGACACCGACAATTTTGAAAAATTCATCTTAAATCTGAACGCACCCCTGGAATTATCGATTCATGACTAATTTAATTAGTTGCTTATTTTTGTTTTCTCCATGTGCAATATCAAAACATGTAATATTTTGTTTCAATCAGTTATTGAATTTAAAGAAAACGATAAAAATCTTTATTTTGTTGTTAATAATAGTGTGAGTGTTTCTTATTACTCGTTGCGTAAAAGTTTAACATGTTTAAAATCCAGGGGAAGTTGCTGTTAAAAAAGGAAATTTAGTTTTTAGTACCTGGCAACACTTACAGCACGTGTTAAAAAACATTTTGTGCTATAGATTTGTTAATTGGTTCTTTTCACTACATATATTATATCAAAGTTGTGAATACTTACAAAATAATGTATTTATACGTAGATAAAAACACATATCAAGAAATCAAGATACAGTAAGAATGCTTTTGTAGAAAATGGCGAATTATGAATATTTTGAATATTAGAAGAACTGCAGTTAAAATGTATATGTGAGTTCTACAATTGTCATTAATTCTTTGAAAAAAATAGCTTTTTTAGTGTATTTTTGTAGTATAACTTTTTGCTTTTACTTAATATCACTAATTAATTACTGGCATTATTTATATTTATTCTAACCTAAAAGGAACTATCTTCACATTTGACAACTTTTAAATATTTCGCAGCATTTATGGTATTGAAGGCTACTATACAGCAGAAAACTTATAATTAATGCACTTTTATCATTATTTAATTGTGTCGAAATTCCTAATGCAATTGACAATTTTAAAACACCAATAGTAATAGTGACAAATATTCACAGAAATCACGGTTTAAAAAAAGATGTGACTACGAAGTGGATTTTTAAGAAATTTGTTTTTTATTCAAACATTTCTTTAAATTTTTAGCAGCACTCTCTTGTTTAGTAATTTTCCTTAGATAGGTTTTTTAGCAATCAAAGATTCTTACACTCAATTCAAACACCCTATTCAGTGACACCTAAAGATTTGACACAGAACTATTAACATCAATAACAGTGACAATCGTAAATGTAACAGTAGAATCTTTCAAGAAAAAAAAAGCATTTTTTATATTGATACAATACAATCGTTTTATTTCTTAAATCTTCTAAAAGTACAGGCGAGTTTTCGAAAAAAAAAGGTAAATTTATTTTACATATACATACTATATCTATTCTGCATTTTATATACATTTCATGTGGTTGCTTCATCAAATTTCATCACAAATATATTATGTACACCGAAATAGCAGGTAACAACTATATAAGAATCAACAAGAATCTTGCGTTTTTTAAACTGTTGGGAGCCTGAAAAACACTGCCTTAATTTCCTAAAAGAAATTGACGAAACATATTTCTACCATTCTTTCACAAAGATAGATAGATACACTACATAACTGTCTTCAAGTGATAGTGGTGGTGGAGGGTACAATTTTATTTTATTATATCTTTCTGCGACTTCGGGGCTAAACGGAGATTTGTGGGGTCTCGAAAACCAGCGTCAAATTGCTCGCACAGCGACCAAACTTGACGAGAGACTTCTTTTTTTCTTGTTTCTGTTTTACTTTTATTTTGTAATCTGTAGAGGTAGTAGCCTGCACACAACACAACAATCAAAAATAAATTTATACCACTTTTACCATATTTTAAACGATAACACAAAATTGGTTAGACCACAGTACCTTGCTCTCTCTCTAATAAAATTAAAAAATGGAAGAGAAAATCGTTATTCTAAATCCATCCTCTTACAATTTTCTATTACATTTACATACATATGTATATACTATATAAAACATAATGTATACATGATACGTACATTTATTTTTTTTTTATTAAAAAATTCGTGTGTATAGAAGTATTACAGTTTCTAATTTTATTTGAATTATTTCGAGTAGTAAAATTTGACATTTCCAGAAGCCTGTCTTCTGTTGTTGTTACGTGTGCGCTTTATTTGTTCGTATGTGAAATGTTAATTATACAAGAATAATATTCTTACTTTAGTATACATACTAAAGTCCCAAAATTAATACATTCTGTGCTAAAAGTTGGTGTAATTTTTTTTATACGTTTAATGATATTTTCAACTGTCACATATTACGTCACAGGCACGCCATTTTATTTGTCTAAATTTGGTACCTTACCAATCTAGGGACTTTAATATGTAACTAAATCTAAAGCACCACCTAACGACGAAGCTCTGTACTACTAGCTGTCAAAAACTCACTTTTGACTGCTTTTTTGAGGTTAGCTTGTAAATATACAATGCATATATAATTCTCCACTATTTTTTTGCTTTTGTTAAATATATGGTGAATTGATTGCGTCATCTACAATATTAAATCGAGTTACTCTGTGTGTACCTTGTTCATTCGATAGCTCATTTCCTAGCATAAATTGATAAAATTGCGTTTTGAATTTTGGTAATTTTAAGTTTGAAAAAGTAAAAAAAAAGGACGATATTAGCTTACTGATCTGTATTTTGTCTAATCATCATATCATCACTCGGTCTTGTTTTTTATATGTTGCAATATCTGTGTGGCATAAGGAAATTAATGTAATTCGCTGTTTGTTTCAGTTTCTATTAAAGTTTGAGCCAGTTATCGTATTTTTTCCTTTTTAAATCAGGTTACTGCATATTTTTCATTTAATTTCCTTTTTTTTTCAAAGTTCAATAACCACAAACCATAACACAAATGTCAGATTTATAATACAAACAATTTAATAAAATCTTGACCATTTCTAACGAACTAAATTATATTGTTTTTGGTATATTTAACAATTTACTTTTGTCAAAGTATATTACTAGTAAATATTCTTAAATTTCGTGGATGATTTAAGTTGGTAGTTTCGGGAATAGTGGATATTTCCATTAATTTCCTTAATGTATGCGAATATGATTTGTTTACTGGGGACCAGATTTTTTTTATTCATTAAAAAATCAATTTGGACAATTTCTTATCGCAAAATAACGATTTTTTTCAAATATTCTTCATTATTTATGTGTATATAGCATTATCAAAATATAGGTTTGCCAATGTAATCATATAGTTTGTTTCATAGGTAATATATTATAGTTACCTTATTTATTGTTTGTCGCTTGTCAATTTGGATTTATTCTTTGCTATGTTATTGTACCAATACAAGCAAAAGTGCATGTATTTTGTATTTTTTAATACATAACGTTTTCTATTTCTAATATCACATTAATAATGCTTATGTGTTGCCAACCTGTTATTTGAAATAGCCCTCGCATTCGACATCTGTCAACGTCTATTGTTATTTGTAATGGTCAGTTGCACCAACATAAGTTAGAATTTAATCTCAAATTAATTTAAAATTACATGTACAATCTGGCATTCTTTCTACTTAATTGTTACGTTCCACTTGTCATTTTAACTTCATTCTAGATTAAATTTTAATTCGTATCGATGCAACTAATCATTAGAGCAGTATTTCCATTTCTACAGGTAATATAAGCTATTTTAATATTATTTTTTAAGTTGCAAGTGTGTAAGATCAGTTAGTTCGAATTTTTGAAGAAAAAAACAAGTTTTTTTAAATTAATCTGTATTCGAAATTAATAAAAAAAAAATAAGGCTTATTTTGACTTGTTTTAAAGGATTTCATTCTAAACTTATGAACGGGAGTAATTTGAATACGTACGCGATCAACGTCGTCAAGGTCAACTATTCAAGGTTGGCAACATATTTGTTAGGTTAGTGAATTTTATTTTTATTGATGCGTTTTCTGCACAGACAACTGTCAAACGGCGTATTATTAGGTTTGTTTCTGCAACCGATTTGTTATAGTTTGATCAGAGGTTAATTTGGATTAATTTACGCATGCGCAAACTAAAACTGATTTAACAGTTTAACTGCACGAACGCTTTCTTTACAATTATCGGGCGATATGTAAGTTACAAGCGTATTTAATACACTTAAAAGAGACAATATACTCATATATGCAGAGGAAAACAATAGATTTATCTTACATTCAAATATTACAAAAAGAGGTAAGCGAAAACAGAAATAAACGCGAAATGTTTAGACAGAATTACAAATTTATTACAACCTTAAAGGAACTGTTACTACATAACAAAACCACTGATATGAATAAAACACGCGTGAAGTGTGAACATATACAAAAAAACCTATAATACAACTTTTCACTTCACAATATAACAATGCGCATGGGTCTGATGGATCACTGGACGATAATCTTCAAATCGGAGTAACTATCAGCAAACGGTTAGAAATTAATTTGGAGATCTGCACGATCGCCAAATTCCGTCAAACTAGTAGTCAGAGTTTGGCGTTTTAACGGCACGAACATTATTTTTGTAATGCGCATGCTCTAACGATTTCAAACGAGTTTAAATCGCTGCAGAAACAAACCTATTGTCATCCTATCGTTTTTTTAAATTTAATTTTTGGTTTTATTACCCAAGTTAGTCGAATATTTCGTGGACAAATATTTACTTTTCATTAAAATAACGCCGTTTATGGTGCAAGATGTATTTGTTGTTGTTTTGAAATCAAAATCTAATGTCAAAATAAATACAAGGTATCTATTGCTCAGGCCCACCAACTTAGAATTTCATTCTGTCATCTCGGAAAGTTGAGCTTGTATTGTTTTATATCTCGTTTCATTTGAAGGTGGATGAAATAAATTAGGATTCGTTATTTGTAATACATTAAGGAACAATTTTACTTACGCTTTAGACATATACTTTCCTTTTACTTACTATTTTAAAGATAATTCTCCATCATTCACTTCATATCACTTACAAGTTATTGTAGAGAATGTAAAAATTTCAAAACCGGATACTTTTTTTTTAACAATTCATTTAATTAATAATCTATATACTATAATACAAAGTAAATATTACAATTAAAATCACCAAAGAAAAAAACAATTTTAATTATATGTACAAATTAAAAATATATATATATATGTTATTTATATATAATCTATTTAAATATGCACAAAATTTATATTTTTGTATTCCTGCAATATGTACAATGACGAACCTCACGATTCAAATGTCTTTCACAGCTCTCCCTCTCACTCATACGCATTTAAGGGCAACAAATAAGGCACACACTTAATATTAACTCGTTATTTAACTAATTCATTAATAAGATCCACCATTTTATTTTCAACTACTTCTCTTTCCATACACACGAATTTTACACGCTCGTTTTACATGCATACTTTTGTGTGTCTCTTCCTTGCGTTTTAAAAATATATAAATAAATTCAACTTATTACATCTTACATAGCTAGGCAATATAATCTATAATAATTACAATAATATTACAGTTTTGTTAGTCCATCACCACAGTTAAGCTAATAAAAAAAGAACGATAAAATTACGGCCTTCTTTTAGTTTGAGTTTTATTCTTCTTTCTTGGTTCATTACTTTATAGAAGGCCGCTATGTATCGAGATATTATCCGTTATAATACCTATAAAATCTTTAATTATTTTATATAACGATCTCAGGTGCAGTGCATTTATTAATTTTTTTTGTAGCATTTAATTAAATTTGTTTAAAAATCTTATTTATCCACCATTTTACTTTTAAATAACTTTAGAACTTAAGAAACTTTCTCACATCGTGACTGACTTTCCCCCCACCTCCAACCGAATAAAAGGAAGGGGAAATCTACACTACCCTACATGCTACGTTACTAGGATGCCCTTGAATCCCTCCAGAGCATTTCTGGAATGTTTTTAGCTTGCTTTACTCGAAAACGCTGGTATACAAAAAAAAAAAGGTAAATAGAAGACAAAAGATAACACGAAAGAAAATGTGGATAAAATAGGAGATGAAATACAGAAGAAGGGTGTGTAAGATTAAAAAAAAATGAGCGCAAGGTTCCGTGGCCCAGCACACTACGCCAGAGAGCCGCTAGCTTTATCGCATTTTCAAAAATCGCTTTTTTTTTACAAAAATAAATCGTGTGGCACGAAAACTAACGACTCCGGCCTGCTTTGTACTTCAATTGAAAGGCATTGTCAAAACGTCATCAGCATCATCGTCAGTGTATCGTGTTTAATCGTCTTTTGTTTTATTTTCTGTTGTTTTTTTTTTATTTTGTTAATCAACAGCTAAGAGATTTCCAAAAATAACTTATTTACACATGTAGTTTAAGCCTGTATTGCACACAGATATGGTAACAATTGTTGAAGGCTGGTGGCCGTTATTTCCGCTTCGCGTGCAGCATCTCCATCAGTAGCGTTTGCGTGGGGGCGCTGCCGTTGCAGTGCTTGTGGTACAGGTGTTCTTCGCCTCGCGTCGCCAACGTATGTATTTCGGGCAGTAGCTGGAGCATCTTGTTGAATTTATCCTGTAAAAGCGAAAGAAGTTATGTAGAATGTAACTAGATCGAGCAAACGCTGAAAATAACAATAATAAAAGTAATAATAATAATAATAGTAATAATAGTAATAATAATAATAATAGTAATAATAATAATAATAGTAATAATAATAATAATAGTAATAATAATAATTAACGCTGGCCACGAGCGGTACCGCGCATCGGCGTAGAATCAGTTCGGACCGAAAGGAACGGTAGTATTACTTCGTCTGCGGAGCAGTACGGACATTTTCGCTGCCGGTCATTTGCGCAATTGTTTATCTGTCCTAGAAAAATTATGATTTCGTCAGCAAAACGACCGCGGTCGGACAAACTTCGAAAATTTATTGCAGAAATTCCAGACTTAATATATGAAGGTGCTAAAATTAAATGTGTAATCTGTAAAATCCCGTTAATGTGTTGGTCCAGAAAACATTGTCTACGACACGTAAATAGTGAAAAGCATGTCTCAAAAAGAAATTGCGCACGAGACAATGAAAAATTTATATTTAATTTATGCGTTACGTTTATCGCATGTAATATACCGTTTAATTTACTAGACAAGGAACCATTTATCTGCTTTTGGAATAACTATTCGGAGTGCAAATTACCAAGTCGAACATCGTTACGAAGAATTGTGCCATCTGCGCGCGAACATATTGAACAAAAAATAAAATCGGAGTTGAAAGATCAAAAATTGTGGTTATGTGTCGACGAAACAACAGATCGGAAGAAACATTCTGTTCTTAATGTAATGGCACGCAAATTGGAACCTCATCAATCGGCACCTTCAATTCTATTAGTCTCCAAACGAATACAACAGTGTACTGCCGAAGTAATTTCAAAGTTAGTGTTAAATACATTGGACAAGTTTGAACTTTCAACAAACCAACTCTTGATGTTAGTGAGTGATGGTGCTGCAAACATGCTTTCTGTAGGCCGGTCTCTTAAAAAGCATTCTACTAATTTGTTACACATTACGTGTAAAATTCATGCTCTAAATCTTGTGGCGGATAGTATCAGAAAATGTTATCCTGAGGTAGACGCTTTAATAGCGCATACCAAAGCAGTATTTGTCAAATCACTGAAACGTATTCGCGAATTTCACAGACTGTGCCCCCATATACCAGAGCCACCAGAACCTATTCTAACTCGTTGGGGAACATGGTTGCAGGCCGCGTTTTATCATAAATATTTTGACAATATTAAGAACGTGGTTTTACAATTCGATACAAAGGAAGCTGCCGCTATCCGGAAAAGCCAGTCGAAATTTCAAGATAGTCAGGTTAAAATGGATTTAAAAATCATTCACGACAATTACTTCGGGCTAGCAGATGCAATAGAAAAATTACAAAATCCTGCGGTGCTGTTAGAAGAATCTCTACAAATAATGCAACATGTTCACGCACAGCTATGCGCGATTGAAGACGCAAAAAATGTTTCTGTTCTAGACAAATTTGAAAGTGTTTTTGAGAAAAATTTTGATTTTGGCACATTAAGACACATTTGTGAAGGTGCGTCAACAGAATCGTTAAGTTATTTGAAAGATTATTTTACTTACGCAAATATTACGTCACTAGATGTAGAACGTTCGTTCTCTGCATATAAACGCATTTTTTCCTCATGCCGTACTAGTTTTGCCGAAACAACAGTTGAAACATATCTAATGTTGCAGATATTTAACAGACATTATTCGCTTTGTGATTTCACGGAGGACTCTTAAAATGGTAAGTTTTCGAACACGTGTTATTTAATTTTTATTTAAAAGATGAGCGAAATTATTTGCGGCAGCAAACATCTCTATTAGCAGAATAACTCTAGTGGAACGCGAGGCCTGGTCGACTCTATGCTACTGCGCGGTACCGCTCGTGGCCAGCTTTAATAATAATAATAATACAATAAAATGATTTAAGTCCGGATCTGGCGCATGTATTACGTTAAAATCAATCGATTATCAATTAATCAGAAATAAAATATATAGAGGTTGTTCAAAGTTATCGGGCCACTATGGCTAAGTTTGCTACTACTGTAGGTAGGATGGTTAAATTACCAAAGATGTAGTGAGTTTTCCACTGATCACAATGGTGTTGAGAAAAAAACAATTGCATATCGCATCTCAACGCTAATTTGAATTGTTTATACTTTTAAAATTGAACACCCTGTATATTTTTCAATTATTCAATAGAAAATGAAACTCCGCGCAAAAAAGCGTGTTATTTAACAAAATACTGAAATACGAAAGTCATTTGAGGACGTATTAGAAAAATCTAAAAGATGCAAAACCAAGGAACCGCGAGAGACAACGTCAGAGTTAACTTATGCGGCACAGATGAAACTTAGAGAAGCAGGTCAACATGATGCTGCAAAAATTATTAGGGAAGCTTCACACACTACACCAACACGAGCTTCAAAAATAAGAAGTGCTTGAATACAATCAGATAATAAACCAATTCCTTTAACACCCGATGAAGGCTTATCTTTATTAATTGAAGCCCAGTTAAGTAAAAGGCAATACAATTTAATAAGATTGCAAGTTAAACAAAAAAATGCTAACGTTTACCCGACCTAGAAGAACATCAGAAGGGCGAAAGAAAATTGTTACCCTTAAAGTGAGTTCATTCATATTTCCGATAGTCTCGTAGAAGTCAAGTTACAGCCCCTGCTAGATATAACTGCTAAAAGAATTGTGCAGCTTCAACAAGCAGTATTTGAGAGCATGTCAAAGGACGTACAAATCTTGACGTTAATATCGAAATGGGGTTACAACGGTAGTACCGATCATAGTCAGTACAAACAGAAAATTACGACATGTTTATAACTTCATTTGTACCCATACAACTGAATCATGTAAATGAGCAAGAACAAAAAAAATATTTTGGGAGAATCCACGACCATCGTCTGTTCGTTACTGTCGACCAACCCGTATTTGATCGCAGAAAGAAACATCTGCACTTGCAAAGGTAGAAGTAGAACAAAGTGAGGCACAAATATAACAGTTAACGCCGTCATATATAGAAATGTACCGTCAAGATATTACAATACATCACCAATTGGTTTTAATCATGATTGATGGTAAGATATGCAATGCTCTCTCCGAAGCTAAATCAGCTCAGACATGTTATATTTGCAAAGCTACTCCTAAAGAAATGAATAAGCTTGACAAATTAGTAGACCAAACAATTGATCCAGCGATGTATAGATTTGGGTTGTCAACATTACATGCTTCGATCAAGTTCTTCGAGTGCTTATTATATATTTCTTATAGGCTTACTTTTAAAATATGGCAAGTACGAGGTGAGAATAAAATCCAAATGGATGCACGTAAAAAATTAATTCAAAATCGCTTTCGGGAAGAAATGGGATTACTCGTAGACCAAGTGGAAGTGACACAACTAACGATGGGAATACAGCACGACGATTCTTTCGCGAGCCATCATCTTAGCGATTTCGTCGGGGTACAAAATCAATAAACAAAAATTTGAAGAATACACCAAAAATTCTGCTCGGTTATTTGTTCAAGAATATAACTGGTTCTACATGCTCGCTTCCGTGCATAAGATTTTAATTCATGGGGCACACGTTATTGATTCTGCTTTACTACCAATAGGCCAGTTGTCTAAAGAGACTCAAGAATGTCGAAATAAGGATGTATCGACGAACACATCCCTGAAAAATAAGTCATGTGAGCACAAATGAAGATCTGCTGCCTTGGTTACTTGTGTCTTCAGATCCATATATTACAGGCCTTCGCGATTTGCCAAAAAAACCTATATCTGCACTTCCTACAGAAATTTTAGAATTGCTAGAAGCCCCTTGTATAGAAACAAATCTCCCCCCAACCGGTTTACTTTGCCTCTTGAAAATAGCAGTTCAAGCTCGGAAATCGATGGCTCTGACGAAGAAATGTACAATTTTCAATATCATTTAATAAAATTTAGACTTAATTACCATTACTTTGTTTTTCTATTTCTAATTAAAAAGCAAATAAGCCCTATTTACTTGAAAAATAATTTTGTCCCCGTTTTCTAATTTCTGGCCCACTGTGGGGCGAGCTAATCTGCCATACGTAGGCGTTTCATCGGAGTAGCGAGCTGTGTGCAAAAATCGATTCTCGCTTTGTCAGCGTCCGTTTGTTTCTTTTTCGTTCAGTTTAGGAAACGCGAGCCTTCGTTGTGTTTTGTGTTACGTGTTATTCGTTATAAATATATAATTATTCATTTAAAATGTGAACAAGGATGTGACTTTCCGAATTTGTTCTACGACGGTGCTAAAATAGTTTGTAAAGTGTGCGAGAAACAACTAATGTGGTGGGACAAGGCTGACTGTAACACGCATGCCACACACTGCTATTATTTTCGATTTGCTTGTCATGATGGTAACCTGTAATTTGTCACTTCATTTACTGGAAAAGAACCGTTTCAGAACTTTTGGTATAAGTACAACCCCGAGTTGAAGTTGCCAACTACGAAAGCAGCACGTAAATGTTTTATTTGTACGCGAAGACGTGGAAAGGAAAATCAAATCTACATTAATAAATCAGTTGCTTCGGTTATGTGTTGACGAGACAACAGGCTGTAAAAGAAATTCTATTCTAAATGTTACTAGACCCTCATAAACCGACATTTCCACTGTTACTAGCTAGCAAAAGACTGGGAAAATGTACTGGTGCAGCAATTGTGAGGGTGGTACTTAATACGTTAGAAAACTTTCAAGTCTCACCACGTCAAGTGTTGATGTTTATGAACGTTGGTGCAGCGACAATGTGCCGTTCTCTTCTTGAACACGGTTGCAAGTGTTTACATGTTACGTGTAAAGTACATGCTTTACATCTTGTGGCAGAAACTATTCGACAATGTACATACACTGCTACACACTATACATGACGCAAAATATAATCGCGTTTTAGAAAAGTCCGAGAGTGTATTAAAGAATGTTTCCGATTTTATCACATTAAAACGAATTTGTGATGGTGCATCGACTAATCCATTAATTGAATTCAAAGAATATGTTAATCATGCGTGCTGTCAACTTTTTACGACTCTTATCCAGTGGGTGATAATTAAGGTTCGACAAACGAGTGCAACCCCAGAGGCGTATCGCGCAAAAGTAGGTACGTGAGATACAGTATTATTAAAAAATATATATTCCTACCTTTTGCCTTACCGGGACAGTTGTATTTTGTCGCAGAGGACATCATGACGTCAATAAAAGGTAAGAATACATTATTTCTTAATAATACTGTATCTCACGTACCTACTTTTACGCGATACGCCTCTGACGTTGCACTCGTTTGTCGAACCTTAATGATAATACTGATAATGGTGCTTCTACTTTTAATGTTCGGTAATACCGATGCAGCCCGCCAACCTACTTGATTACGCTGCTTAAGAGGGTGAGTGTTTCACAACTTTTCAGATATGATCATTCTTGAGTGATTTTTGATTGATTCTGTTATTATTATTCGATTTATTACTTATTTTTTGGTATTGTACTTAATAAAGAAAGCGCACGCCTATGCCGCGCAGAGACATTACTAAGGTTCAACAAACGCGTGCTACGGCAGAAGCGCCGAGAGGGGATTTAGGTCGATGCGAAGCCAGTGGAGAGTTTAATCATTCGATAGGCGTGGAAGTGAACGGCCATTCGATAATTATCGGTTTATCGGTGTGCGTCTTTTAAAATATGGATCGTCGTAAGGGAGGTTTACCTTTAGCATCGCATATGAATAAATATATTAGCCGTCTCCTTGGGTTGGAATATACAGGTACTATCATTCAGTGCAAAATTTGCAATATACGGTTGATAGGTCGATACATTTCACTGTAGAAGACATATTAAAAGTAAACGTCATGTACTGAATTTAAACAACAATACTTCGTACTGGGAATTTCTGTATGATTGTATTCTTATGTTAAGTGTGTGCAACATCTCACAACACATAGTAGACAATGAACACTTTCGTCTTTCTTGGAATAAATATGTTCCCTCGTGGAAACTACCAACCAATAGACAATTGCGATACAATTTATCACATTTGCAGGGTACAGTAAAAAACTGTATAGTAGACGAGTTGAAAAATAAGAAAATTTGCGTAAGTGTGGATGAAACAACTGATGCACAGAAACACAGCGTGATTCATGTTGTAGCGCGTCCTTTAAAACGTAATGATCCAGCAGCTTCCTTGTTATTAACCAGTGAAAGGATTGAAAAAAGTGATGCTGAAATTAAAAGATTCGTTAAGAGAATTTTGTATCACAGGGGCCCAAGTCACAATGTAAGTTACTAATGGATCTGCAACAATACTGAAAGTTGGTAAGATGTTGAAAAGATGCTTTCTGACTTTTCTTCACATAACATGTCTCATACACGCGTATCATCTCGTTGCAGAAACCATTCGAAAGAAGTATCCGATGGTGAATAATTTAATAGCAGTTACCAAAAAAGTGTTTGTGAAATCTCCCAAACATATCCGCGTTTTCAAACACTTGTGTCCGAAACTTCCACTACCACCTCAGCCTGTAATAACTCGATGGCTCCAGGCAGTATTTTATTATCATAAATATTTCCCAAATGTGAAGGATGTGATTTTAAAATTTAAATTCGAGAGAGTCAGCAACTTTTTTCCAATTCGGACGTTCAATTACAAATAGATGAAACTTCCATAAACTATTCTGCAGTTACAAGCTATATCGCTGTTACAAAACAGTCACTTATCTTTACGGGACTTATTAAATATCTTAGATAATTTACAAGCCACTCTAGAAAGCTTGACGGATCCTATAGGACTAGTCGCTCAAAAATTTCGTGCAGTTTTAAATAAAAATCCCGATTTACAAAAGGTTCGGTCTATTACTGAAGAGTGCACAGAAGAGATAAAGGAATATCTGAATTACGCAAATCCTACTCCGCTAGATGTAGAACGATCATTTTCGAAATACACGAAAACGTTTTCAGACCAACGTCGAAGGCTAAGTGAATCGACAATGGAAGCGTTGCTTATGTTGCAGTTTTACACGGCTTACCGGGGCAGTAGTATTTTGTCGCAGTGGACATCAAGACGTCAATAAGATGTAAGAATATATTACTTTTTAATAATGCTGTATCTCACGTACCTACTTTTGCGCGACACGCCTCTGATGTTGTACTCGTTTGTCGAACCTTAGATATTACCTCGCTTTACTTATCTTATCACCTAGAGTGGTTAGGACTGGCCTAGTTATAATAGATTCAGGTATATTTCACATTGTACGAACGAAATTTTTTTTTAATAATTTATGGAAAACTGTTCACATTTAACTCGTACCTCCAGGATCACACTTGTTCGTCAGTCAGCGATACTGTTATGAATAGGAAACAGCTGATTGTTTACGCGTTGTTGCCATACCCGTTAAAAAATGTAAACATTTGATTTGATCGATTTCATCCCGGTCGACGGTACTTGGTGAAGAGCCGATTAGTAGCGAGTGTAGTCCTTAAATTACGATGTAAACGTACTCAACGATTGTATGAATGCATGAAAGCGATAGGTACATTTTTTTATCTGACCTGAATCTGGGGATATCCCGTCAAGGTGTACTCGAGGAGCGCCCTTTGAACCTGTTCATATCCCTCCTCCACGTGTTTCCTATTCGCAATTCCTCGAACATCTGCGAATGAAATAGAATAAAAATACATTTTGCAATCGCCAAATAAAAATAGTCCATAGATTGATATTGAAGTCCAAAAAAAGCATGAACGATGCACAACTACGTACCTGGGTTTAGCAGCAGCATGAACTTTATACAAATATAATCGCCGACGTCGAACTTGAGCTCCTGCAGCTTGTTCGTGATGTCATTGAAGGTGTCGGCCAAAGTGGGAACGCCGAGGAGACCTAAACTCAGAAGGTCGAATTTCTGTCCGTTGTGTAATGTGGTCTCGTCCGGCAGATTGTTATGCATACGCTGATGGATGTGGTCCAATACGAGCATGTCCGACCACGAATGTTGTAGTAGTTTCATTTGATCGTCTACCTGTAAACAAATAATTACAAAAAAAAGATAACATAAATACGATACTGACGAAGTATTTTTTCCGTGTAACACACGTTATCCGTCATAGTAACAATAGTAAAATGATGTTTTACATTAGAAGTCTAAAGTAGGTCAAGTAAACGAAAATTCCGTACGACAAAAAAATGTTTGAATAGAATAAATTAAGGCTTCCTGCTATTAATTTATTCAAGGATCTATAGCTTGACCTTTACCTATTGACAGTCTACATACACATTGGGAAAATGTGAAATTAGCTATATCTATATATGTACGTCGAGAGAGCGAGGAGGGGATTGAGTGGAATCCAATCGAGAGTTTCGAATATTTATTTTCTTGTTGCTACGAAGCTTAGACGAAACTAATAAAGGATTCTAAAGACGAAAATAAAAACAGATTCTGATGAAATAAACGAAAAGAAAAGAAATTCTTGCTAAGATCGTCCGTACATAATGCAGTCTACCTCGTAACTAACCACATCGGTAACCGTTCTGGGCCGTCGACTGCAGCTAACCCCTCCGCTTGTAGTGAATCACCTATTCGCGTTTACCGTTGTCGTACGTACGCTTTTTCGTATGACTAGACATTTTCTTTCCTTATGAGTTATGAGTAGAACCCGGTAACTGAAGAGCAATCGCAGCGGGGGTGTAACTGTGTTTAGGTGGGCGGGGAGGGCTGGTCGATTATGATACGACACGACAAATCATCATCACTTAGTTCAGCTTAGCATTGGATAGCGGATAGGGCGTGTTGATTTTATTGATATAGACGTAGTTATTAATTAGTGTAGTGCGTTTTGATTTTATTGATACAGACGTAGTTATTAATTGTAGTTTCTAGTGAACATGTCGAAGGCTGAAAAACAACCCTTTCAAGACATAGTAAATAAGTTTATTTCTGAGTTTCCCGATTTGTTTTACAACGGTAGTAAGATAGTTTGTAAAGTGTGCAAAATACATTTGATGTCAAATAAGAAGTGGAACTGTACAAGACACGTAAATTCTGCACAGCATAGAAAACGAAAATTGGGCATGCCACCGAGAAGTGCATTTTTTTTATGTAATTCTTATGTTGATAAACTGTAATTTGCCACTAGACTTACTCGATAAACAACCGTTTAAGGACTTTTGGTACAAATACAATCCTGAGTTGCGGTTGCTAACGGAGAAAACGGCACGTAAGCATGTTACATTTGTACGCGATGACGTGGAAAAGAAAATGAAACGCACATTGAAAAAACAGTTTCTTTGGTTATGTGTTGACGAGACAACAGACTTGACTAGCCCCTAGTAAACCTACATTACCACTGTTATTAGCTAGCCGAAGACTACAAGAATGTACTGCTGCAGCAATTACGAAGGTTGTACTTAGTACGTTGGAAAAATTTCAAATTTCAAAAGATAAAGTGTTGATGTTTATGAGCGATGGCGCAGCGATAATGCGTTCGGTAGGCCGTTCTCTTCTTGAACATGGTTGGAAGTGTTTACATGTTACGTGTAAAGTGCATGCTTTACATCTTGTGGCAGAAACCATTCGACAATGCTCTCCCGATGTGGATGCATTAATAGGAAGCACAAAAAAAGTATTTTTGAAATCTCCCAAACGCCTACGATCATTTCACACAGTGTCCTGGTATTCGTCAACCACCGGAGCCAATTCTTACACGTTGGGAAACATGGTTGCAGGCAGCTTTTCATTATGCCGAACATTTCAAAACAGTAAAAGCTGTTGTTGCCCAATTCAATCCTGCCGAAGCTGCAGCTATTAAGGAGAGCCAGTCGAAATTTCAAGATATTTCCGTTGAAACAAATTCAAAAAATATTCGTAGCTACTATAAAGGATTAGCTGACGCAATAGACTAATTACAAAATAGATCGTTATCATTATTGGAATTTCTGCAAATTATGCACGGAGTGCATACACAGCTACTGACTATACATGACGCAAAATATAATCGCGTTTTAGAAAAGTTCGAATGTGCTACAGAAAGATCCCGATTTTAGCACACTAAAACAAATTTGTGATGGTGTATCGAATAATCCACTGACTAAGCACAAAGAGTATTTTAATCATCGGTAGATGTGGAACGCTCTTTTTCAAAATATAAACTCATTTTTTCACCACGGCGAACATCGCTCACCGAGACAATTGTGGAAACACATCTAATGGTGTCAACTTTTTGCCACTCTTATCCGTATGATGTTAATACTGATAATGGTGCTTCTAGTTTTAGTGTTCCGTAGCCAAGACTGTTTGAAAGGGTGAGTGTTTCGCTACTTTTCACATATTATAATTATGTATAAGTTCTGTTATTTTTTTTTCTATTTTACTATTGTGTTTGTATACTAGGCAGGTACGGCTATGGCACTGCTCCCTGTTAGCGGGCTCTAGACTTATGAGTATACACTGGTTCTGTTTAGATCCTGTGTACATCCAGTATTCCAAGAAAAATGAGCCTTTCGGTGAGAAAAGTCAAACTCAAAATGGAACTCAAATCTTTCCGATTGTCACTTTTCGTCCAAGTGACAAATACATTCAAGAAGGAGGAATACGGATATTTTCTAAATATTCACTTACTTAGCGTGCGTGTTTTACTAAACTGCGATTTGTAAGAAAAATAGACGTTTATTTCCATTAAGGGGTCTCTAACCACCCAGAAATTTAAAAAAAATCGATTTTTTTTTGTTGCATTTTCTGAAAATGTGAACTTTGAAGAATATTTAAACCCAAGTCCGAGGTCGAAATTCCAAAAATTGGCCAAGTTTGGCGAATGTGGAGGCTGATCGGGCGGCCTAACTTCTGGTCAAATTTACAACGCGGATGAGAGTGGGCTTTTTTAGAGGGTTGGTTAATAAATCTGAAGCATCGGTACCCGGAGAAAAATTAAGTAAGGAAAGGACAACTTTTATGCCATGTGCAAACGTATCAGGAAGTCACAAACTGCCGTTATTTGTTTTGGGAAAGTCAAAAACGCCACGCGCTTTTCGTAACTGCCAGTTACCAGTTATCTATAAGGGAGCAAAAAAGCTTGGGTGACAAAGGATCTATTTAAAGACTGGTTTTATTCGCACTTTGTGCCGTCGGTAGAAAACAAAATGGAGGAATTGGGATTACCTAAGAAAGCTGTGCTACTTTTGGATAATGCTCCTGGCCATCTCGACGCTTTAGAATTAACGAGTGATGATAAACAAATTTCCGTCATGTACCTTCCACCAAATTGTACACCAATTCTGCAGCCCGTGCAATCCGAACTTATCGGTTTAAACGCGTGTTTTAATTAGTTCGAATTACAGAGTTTCTACTGTAACGCCCTAGCCCTCGCAGAGTCCGGATTTGAACTTCATCGAATTTCGAACATTTCCGGTGAAACTCTAACCATATTAACGGAACGCATGTCACGAGTGGCCCGGAGAGTATTACGAGACAAAGGAGGCTACTTCGATGAGAAAAAGATATAACCTAATATTTTAATGAGAATGTTTTGTTTTACTTTTTTACGTTATTCCTTCGTCTTATTTGTTTATGTTTTTATTTCTAGCAATAAATTTTTATTTTCTTTTGCATTATTACCGTTTTTATCCACGTTTGCAATAATTCACTAGTTGTCCTAACTTCAATGGTTAGTAGTGTACTTCGCCAGAAGCTTCTGAAATAAGTTCTTACTTTTTTCGGTTTATAATCAACAGTTTGCTCTTTTAAGAAACATAACTTGTAAGCTTCCGTTTTTTTATTGTCAACATATTTTTAAGGAGAGTGTACTTCTCAACATCGAATACTTTGCCCAAGAGTCGACGTTTTAAATGTTTTACTTGCACACGAAAAATATGCCAAAATGACGTTATCATCGATTTTCTTGACATTTTTGAAATTCATCAATACTCATCAATTTTTTTTAAGTATATCACAGATTGGTAGGTCATTCAAGAAAGCTGCGATCTATTTATTAGATTAGTACAAGACTGAACAGTAAAGAACTACCTATTACATTGCTATCTCTTCAAATTGACAAAAATTAATCTGCATCCAAGGTGCTGATAGACCAAATTGATGAGAATTAAGGTCAAGGTCAGGAAAGCAAGAAATTCCTTCTAAGCAATTCATCTAAGTGCCCTTATTAGCGATGGGAAAAATCGTTATTTTAAAATAACAGTTTCAACCGTTGTCGTTATTTTGAAATAACGGTTGCAAAATAACAGGTTTAGCGTTATTCCGTAGTCTACAGTTTAACACGATAACGCTGATAATGCTGATCTTGTAGCACGCCAAAAAGTTTTTTGTAATATAAATATTTTATTGCGTTTTTTTGCAAATAAATTATAAACTGGTTAATAGATTAAAATAAATAAGTGATAAACTGTTCACTGTTGTACTCTCAGATTCACTGCAATCATTGTTACAGCAGCGTTTAATTTCCACCATTTTGACTGATCCTACTGTTATTTTATATTTAATCTTAGTTAATCTTCGAAATGCGAAAACATATATGTGCTTAAATGCTATATAATAAATATAACGGTTTTATTTTTAGTTTTTATAAGTAATTTTTTTATATAACATCGGTCTTTTATTTTACATTTGATTATTCCAATACATACAATTATTTTGAAAATATGTCCATAATAAACGTCCGACTCGATGCCGACTACCGCCGTAATAACCGTTCGAGAGGATATTTATGTAGATACGTGATCTGATAAGTTATTTTTCTAGGGGAGTTGTAACTATTATCTGTAATAAACAGCGGCTTCGATCAGACAGTCGTAGCGCCACGCAGTTGAGTACGCCGCAACGGCGGTCGATGATAAGTTCACAACAGTCCGAAAGCAACCGTGCTATATCTGTTATTTTCCCAGCGAGATAACAGTTGCAACCGTTATTGGATCCATAACGGCTATAAAATAACAGATAGTTAAATAACGACCCATCCCTAGCCCTTATTCTAATCCAAGCGATTAACATTTAAATGGGAGTGAAAATTTGCTATTTTATTTGAAGAGCAGGAACATTTCTGGATTCGGTAATATTCCAATAGCACCCTGGATAATGTTGATATTAAAGGTGGGCATTTTGAGATTTTTTCCCGGCTTAAAAGTGTATCCTTATAAACTTGTATATCCCTTACTTTGTGACAATCCTGTACATACTTGATATTTGGGTAAACCGTATAGAAGTGCGTTCCTACCAAGCGCACAAAATGTTCTCAAATGTTTGGGAACACATACAGTAGTGGCCGAAAGTAGATAGACAATGTCTTTTCTTATCGCAACTAATAAAAAAAAAGATTTTTTCTTACATAAAAGTCATATTTATTAATTAGTAGGCTTAGGATTTCATGCAAAGAAAACGGCTGAAATATGCACATATGTATATATGCAGATGTTTTTACGAAAATATGCAACATACATTAAAAATATGCACTGTTTTGTAAAAGATATATTAACTTATACGAGAGTAAGTCAAATATTATCTACACTTTCGCTATAACAAGCTTTGAAGGTTATCGTAGTGGCGGCCGCTTGCGCATGCGTTGAGTTGGCGCCTCTGTGGTAATGTGTGCGGAATTTAATCACGATCGCGTCATTTGTCTGCTAGCTACAACAGCATAAGCATGTCAGCTCCGCTATTAGTTTGCAGCAAAGAGGAACAACGAGCAGTGATCCGATTTTTGTGGTCAGAGGGCGTGAAAGGTGTTGAAATTCACCGAAGACTTTTGTCACAATACGGGGGCACTGCTTTATCTCGTAAAAGCGTTTTTTTGCGGATCGAAATGTTGTAAGCGTTGGCAGATGTCCAAACGTTTGGTTTTGTTTTCTGCGGTAAGCGTTCATGGTACCCATCGCGCACACACTTTACGAAATTTGAATTCATCGTTGATAATTTGATAGGCAGAACAGTGACTGATGTTTAAAGAAGATGCAACCTCACCTATGGTAACTCGCCTATTTGCTGTAACCATCTCTCGAACTTGCTGAATGTCGTCGTCGGTGGCCGAGGTTGGCGGCCGTCCAGCTCTCTCTTTTTGTGTTACGCTCGTGCGGCTACTTTGAAACAACTACTCAACAGTGTAGCTTGTCACCATTAGTTAGAAAGGCTTATGAACTGTACTTTGGATGTAGAGTTGGGGACCAGGATAAGTCCTGGGCTCTACATATATGCTGTAATTCATGTTCCAGGAATCTGAGAAACTGGTTAGAAGGAAAACGTAGTAGATTGAAATCTGCAGTACCTATGGTTTGACGTGAACTGACCAATCATGTAACGGATTGTTACTTTTATTTGACAGGTGTCAAGAGGTTTTCTTCAAAATCCAAACATTGTATTCAGTATCCAAACTTACACTCCGCTAGGCGACCAGTTCCTCATTCTGAAGATTTTCCTGTACCTACAGCTCCAGATAAATATACAGTTGATCCAGAGGGAGACACCACCGATGACCCAAACCATCAAGATCCTGACTATCAACCATTTACATCTATGACATGTTCACATCATGAAATCACAAAGGCAGAGCTTAACGATCTTGTACGGGACTTAAAACTCTCTCAAACAGACTCAGAATTACTGGGTTCTAGGCTTGGAAATAGGTTGGAATCTATTAGAGAAAGGTGTAAAAATAAGTTCATTAAAAAGACGAAAAAGCCATTTTTGAGGCTATTTTGCGGAGAAAGAAGACATCGTATATTGCTGTGATGTGAATGCCCTATTTCAGGCATTGAGACATGAACATAATCCAGCAGAGTGGCGCCTGTTTATTGACTCGTCCAAACGTAGTCTCAAAGCAGTGCTCCTCCATATAGGCAATGTTTGTCTGTCTGTTCCTGTAGCATATTCTACAAATAGAAAGGAAACTTACGAAGTTATGAGTAGAGCGGGCCAAATTGCGCCATCCAACAGAATCGGAATCAGGCGCAACGGCCGCTTATTGTAAATAGCGTATATATATATATATATATATATATATGTACACGCTGAGGTGTTTTTATTTTCATTATGATTTTTTATTTGATTGAAAACGGTATGCGTTGTAAATGGGATGTAATAAGGAAATAACTGAGAAACTGAACGCTTTTTTAATTCCGTTGTACTTAATAATGTAACTGTAAATAAAGATATAATAAATAAATTCTATCCTTCTTAATAATGCGGATAGGCTTGTTTAAAAAGTTGCACCATCAGATAAGTTTCCACATTTGCCTCGGTGAAGGATGTTCGCCGAGACGAAAAAATGTTCTTATATTTCGAAAACGACCGTTCCACGTCTACCGAAGTAAGACAGGCGTAATTAAAATAATCTTTAGACTTAGTCAAGGAATCTGCAGATGCCCCATCGCACATTTGTCTTAATCTCGTGTAGTCCGGATTCTTTTTTAAAACACTATCGAACTTAGCTAAAACTCGTCCACTTGTTGCATCGTTTATACTGTGTAACAATGTACTAACTTCGTCCACGACTTGCACTGATTCTACCAACGACAATCCAGAATTTTGCAAATTTTCTATCGCGTCTACTAACCCTTTGTAATTGTTGCTAATATTCTTTAGATGTGTTTCAACAGAAATATCGAGAAATCCCTTCTGGCTCATCCTAATAGCTCTAGCTTCGGCAGGGACGAATTGCAAAATAACGGATTTGACTTCTTGAAAATGTTCATTATAATAAAAAGCGGCTTTTAACCACGTTCCCCAACGCGTAAGAATGGGCTGTGGTGGTTCTCGAATACCAGGGCATAACCTGTGGAATGCCCTAGTCCTCTTAGGACTTTTGAGAAACACTTTTTTGTGTTTTGCTATTAATGCATCCACCTCCCGGTAACACTCTCGAATAGTTTGTGCCACAAGATGTAAAGCATGGACTTTACACGTAACATGTAAAAGTCCTTCACACTTTTCTTTAAGGGAACGGCCTACACTACATATTGTTGCTGCACCATCGCTCATGAACAACAACAGTTGACTGGTTGACACTTGAAATTTTTGTAACGTTTCGAGAACTACGGCCGTAATTGCTTTACTAGTACACTGTTTTAATCTTCTGCTGGCTAATAGAATTGCAAAATTTGGTTTAATAGGATCTAATACGCGCACTATTATATTCAAAATAGAATTTTTTTTGCAATCTGTCGTCTCATCAAGACATAGCCACAGCTGTTTATCTTTTAATTCGGCTTTAATTCGATTTTCAATGTCCTCACGTATTCGTGGAATATCTCTCCGTAACGCTGTCCGAGATGGTAGTATCCACTCGGTATTGTATGTACCCCAGAATTTTCGAAATGCTTTTTTATCAAGTATACGAAGTGGTAGACCACATACCATAAACGTTAAAAGCAATTCTAATTGAAATTGACGTTGTTGTGACACACCATTTCTTTTATTTCTGTGGTGTGCGCTATTTATATGTCTTTCACAATCACGTTTGCTCCAGCACAGTAGTTTCTTTTTACAAACTTTACAGAAAATTGTACTCCCATTGTAGTGTAAATCCACAAATTCACTAAGAAATTTATTAACTTTCGTAGGTAATGGCCGTTTATTTTTAATAGTTACGTTAGACATAATCACTAAAGCGAGCACACCGACGCTTGTTTCTAGTATGCCACGAAGTGGTGCAAACGTAACATCTGCAGACTCGTCATTTGTTGATGAATAGAGCGCGTCATCCGTAAATGAATAAGCGCGCTGTTAGTTCGTAGCCGTCGATGAATGAACTTTTTTTTTGTAGTGGCCCACTGTGAACAACGCCCTATTTATCAACGAACACCCAAACTGCAGGTGTATATTTGCGCGTCTTCACGACGTAATAGACAGTGGTTTTGGTCCTCGTCCTAATAATTACATATTTAAATTACCTATGTTTACATACATATATGCGCCCGGCAGCCTGATTGCGAACCTGGCGCGTGGCGCTCTTGGCCCGCTCTAGTTATGAGTGCTATACTGAAGTTAATTGAGTACACTACATTCAAATGGCACATTTGTGGAGATTTAAAAGTCATTGGGATATTAACAGGCATGCAACAGGGATACACTAAATTCTGCTGCTTTCTCTGCGAATGGGATAGCCGTGACAGAAAAAATCACTACATCCGTAAAAAGTGGCCTTTAAGAAAAAACTTCATTCCTGGCACCAAAAACACATCACATGAACCACTTGTGAATCCCCAATGTGTCTTTCTTCCACCATTGCACATTAAACTCGGTTTGATGAAAATATTTGTAAAAGCTCTGGACAGAGAAGGAGTGGCTTTCTTGCATCTCGGGAACAAATTCAAACATTTAAGTGAGGCAAAGGTAAAAGAAGGGGTTTTTATTGCCCCACAAATTAAAGCAGTCATTCATGATGAAGAGTTTGAAAATAAACTGTCAGAAGCAGAAAAAGCAGCCTGGCTGGTATTCAAATTAGTGTGCTCACGTTTCCTTGGAGATGAGAAAGCTGAAAACTATGAAGATCTTGTTGGTGACATGGTGAAATGCTCTCGTATTATAGGTTGCAATATGCCATTAAAACTACACTTTTTGGACTCACATCTGGACTTCTTTCTTCGAAACCTTGCCGCAATTAGTGATGAGCATTGGGAAAGGTTTCACCAGGACATCTCTATGTTTGATAAGCGTTTCAGTGGACGATGGAATGGAAGTATGCCAGCTGAATATTGCTGGTCTATTATCAGGTACACACCAACAGATGCTTTACAAGAGGAAACGGCCTAAAAATTCATTTTAGTGTTTATGTTTTCTATCATCAAGCCTCTGTTACATTTTTTTTTGTAACCAATTGGTATAAATATGAGAAGTGGGTCTCCTACAAAAATGGTATGTGGTGGACCATTTTGGTTTTCATATATGAATCAAGCACTTTTTGTTTATACAGAATCACATAGTTTCATCTAAAGGACAGAAAAAAAGTTCAAATTTGTTGTACAGTGTTATTTACACTGCCCAAATCACCTGCATTATTCTGTACCAGGAAAAAGCAGTGGATAATCTGCTAATTGTATTATAGGTAAACAAGTAAATAGGAACCTAATGTGACGGTTTTTCCAAATTACTTGACATTAATACCGTTCGTTATAAATATTTTTTAAAAATAAATTATTTTCCTAAAAATGAAAATTTATGAATGAATATGCAATTTATAACAACATATGAAACAAGTACGAGAAATATGCAAAAGATTGTTTTTTTACCCATATTTTAACTGAAGGGGTAAGAAGCAAAAGCGCCGAAGTGACATTATAGACGTTTTGACAAACAAGCGTTTAAAGTTGAAGCTTTACTATTAAATCAGTATTTAATATTTAGTAAGGATCTTCAGAGAGATGCAAGAAAAAAATACATTAATCTAAATGATTTGCTTTAAAGTATGCAAACATCAAAAATGTAGATATTTTTTTGCAAAAAATTGCACTTAGGCGGTTTTGACTTTCCACAATTATCAAAAAACATTAACAAGATATGTTTCAAAAAATACTAACCAGTGAAGCAGTATGAAAAAATCTTTTATTGAAAAGCTGTTTATAACAATAAACTAATATTTATTCATAATCAAACTCGATTAACACATACTCGTCGTCAATTGAAATTCGTCATCTTCCAGTCGAGGCTGTGTACCTTCTTGTGTTTCCATGTTTGTATTTCCTTGTTTAGATGGTCTGCCTTTTACTTTCTTTTGTGGACCGTCTGTATGAGGCAGGTTTTTATAAAATTCATGATGTATGGGAGGAATAAAGTCCAACAGCTGCTGTAAGTTTTCCCATTTGGCATACTTAATTGTCCTGGGTTTCGAATATAGTGGTGGAAGCGGTACATTCAGTACATAAATGTTCAAATAAGCAGTCATTTGCAGTACTGCCTCTACCGTAGTGCCATTTAATGACTTCTTAGTTTATAAGAACGTAATTAAAAAGAAAACTATTCTACAGTATAATTTTGAGACACAAACAGAGCAAATAAAAAATAACCAAGGAGAAAAGATCGAGAGATGCAAGGATGATCAATTAAAGAAATAAACTACGGGTATAATGCATGGTTAAAGTCTAGCGCAATCTTCTCCTAACGGCGCCGGAGATTGGATTCTTACTGATAGATTCGCTTCGCGCGCTCCCCACTTTATACTTTCATAACGGGCAAACGTTGCAACACTGTCCATATATTTAAGCGGCTTCCTTTATCATGGAATTTACTAACGCGGTATATGTACCTGTTAAATTTCGAATAAATTGATATTTTTTTCGTACAAGAAAATTGCTTTGTCTATCTACTTTTGGTCATAACTGTACATTTGTCCGGTGGAAACAGTTATTACGCGCATTCGCAAACGATTTTGCTTGCTGCTGTTCCGTGCAATGTCGGAACATCAAAAGAAATTCATTGTTTGTGCGCATTTGGTGGAAACGGATGCTAGCGCGAGTGTGAGGAGAGGAGACGCCTACAATCAAAATCTGGGTTGAGACAACAACGAAAAATATCTCCAGTCAATTGAGTTTCATAAGAATAAACTTGAATTATGGCAAGCTACGCATAAGTTCTACCACAACAAAATAGAAAAAAAATTTTCTACTCGGTGTCATTTTAAATATTTTTTACTTGGAACAACGACAAACATTTGTTGGCGAATATTTGGTTGGCGGAAACATACTATCAAATATACGTTCGCGAACGTTTGGGATAATTTTTTTCGGTGGAAACGCATCTTGGGAAACATCCTCTTAAATAACTAACGCGATATCTGACATCACCAATTTAGTTCGCATTACAACCACATTGCGCTGTATACACGACGCCACGCAAAACTAGTCGATCACACTGCCTACGCTTGAGCTGTAATACCTTCGCTTGCAACCGCATAATTACTACTACCATTACTATTACATCAAAACGTTAAGGCGGGCAAAAAAGAGAATTCAATCGCACGAGCGACGTATAACTTTCGCTAGCGACGCTGGTATTTGGAATACTTTCTATTTTTGCCGCAGAATCTCGACGTAATGTGTCATAATAACGACGAACCGACTCCCAACGTTATTACAGCGAGTTGTTCAACGTATACAACAACAATTCCGTACCACCGGCAGCTGTAGAACAGCAGTAGTAGTCGTAAGGCGTTCTTGACCCACTGGCAATGGCCTACTTGGATTCACTCACCATCGGCGAGAGAAATTGATACGCACGTAGACACACAGGATAATCATTAATTTACATGTTGTTGTTGTTAGTGTTGGATAGATGCTATTAGTACGGTTCTTGCTGTTACGCCAATATTACAATGCCGTTGTGTAATTAAAATTCAAAACGATAGCGTCGACAGCGCTATCACACGCGGTTTCCTTCAGATATAATTTATAGTAATTACATACGTGTAACTGCACATGCACTTACATACTTTGGGATATTGGAGATCGACTGTTGGATAGTAGGTGGACGCGGGAACTTTGGGATTGAGCCAAAATGCATTGCAAGACTTTTATTTATTAATTCAAGCATTGTGGTGGTCATTTAATTGAAGACCAAGGGTGAATTTCAAGGTATGATTAAAATCGGTGCTAATTTGTTGTTCAGCATTCTGCAGCCAAGCAATGGAAGGAGCAAAGAGTAAACTTCGATTAAACTCCCATTAAGCATTAATTTCAATGTTATAGAAGACAACGCATAAATACCAGCTGCAAAATGATCACTGCTTTTATAATTCTTGATACAGATATTCTTTAAACTTTAGGGTTAAATCAACAAGCCATTATAATTCTCGAAGTGTTTGAACCTACCTATTGTGGCTGGCTATGGTTCAAAAGTTTGCAAAGAGTAATTGTAATCTAGGAGGGTAGTCTGAAATGTTTCCAGCTTACCTCAGAAACATGCAGTATTTTTTTGTTAAATTCAGTTTTACTTCTCAACTTGTCTCCTTGTACGAGGGTAGATTGAAAAGTTTCCGGAATAACAATGAAAACAATCGGATTCAAATTTCATTTTTCAATATAATCCCATCGAAGCTCAGCACACTTGGTCCAACATTCCTCTAGCTTCTCGATTCCCTCCCGGATGTGGCTTTCTTCGAGGTTCTCAATATAATCATTTGCAGCCTCTATCAGTTCTTCATTCGACCAACATCTCTTTCCACCCAGAAATGTTTTAGAGTTTCGGGAACAGGTTGGAAGTACAACGGAGCCAAATCAGACGAATACGGCGGATGCAGAAGGATCTCGAACTTTAATTCTGTCAATTTTTGCTGAGCGATTGCACTTGAATGAGCGGGCTCATTGTCGTGGTGAAACAACACTGTTTTCTTGACCATTCCCGGGCGTTTTTCCTGAATTGCTGCTTTCAGTTTGTCCAAAAGTGTTCTGTAATATTAGCTAGTAACAGTTTTTGGTCTTGAATCATCTCTTGAAATCCGTTGGATTCCTCGTAAACACTTCCAAAAAATCGGCTGAGGTTGGAGCTCGAATGCGTTTTTGCTCCGAATTGAACAAATGCGGCAGAATGTTTTCTTAAACCCAACTCATTATGTAAAATATAAAGTTCATAAGAGATGCCACCGCTTCCTCAATTTCACGCACTTTTATTCGGCGATCTGAAAAAACCATGTCATGGATTTTATCCACAATTTTTGGCGTGGTAGCCGTTTTCGGATGTCTTGAACGTGGTTCATTACTTGTATGCGTGCGACCACGCTTGAATTTCGAAACCCAAAAACTCACGGTGGAAAATGAAGTTGATGAATCCCCAAGAACGGCGTCTAACCTTGATTTGATTTCCGTTGCGGTTTTCCCTTCCAAATAGAAAAATTCGATGACCGCCCGAACTTCGTTTTTATCCATAATTGGAAACACAAAAAGGTACTTGACTTTAATGCTTGCCAAAACCAGACTATTTGACAGATCGATTTGTCCTTTGCACTCAATTGATATGAAAAAATTGCCAACACAACGACATAAAGTATTTGGAAAAAAGCAACTCCCTAGCAGCGATTCCGGAAACTTGTCAATCTACCCTTGTAAGTCTATACACTTTTCCCACCCATGCTTCCATCTCTTTAATCCGTCCAAATAGTAATTCGTATCTTGTTCTGCAAAATATGCGTTTGCGAATGTTATGGCCTCGTCATTCGACGGAAATCTCTGTCTTCCAAGCAAAACTTTGAGCCTAGGAAACAGAAAAAAAAGTCGCTGGGAATCTGGTGAATAGGTTGGGGGCCATGGCTACCACTGAAGTGTGAGTTGTTTTGCTGGAATAAAACTGTTTTTTTCTTCAAATGCGGCCGTTTTCCCCATCAATTTCTGCATTCAGCTTGTCAAGTAATGATACCTAGTATGCCCCCGTTATTGTATCCCTTTTCTAAAGATAGTCGACCAACACAACTCAATGACTACGCCAAAAACGGTCGCCATCACTTTCCCGGCCGATGCAACACTCTTCGCCGTTTTCGGAGCCGATTCACCCTTCATAGACCACTATTGCGACAGTGCCTTGGCTTCAGAAGTGTACTGGTGTATCCAACGCCAAAACTCCGACTTTTTTCATTTAAACAGCTTCAACAGGGATTTGGAAATGTTCATTCGAATGCGATTTTGGTTTTGGGTGAGCAAGCGCTGCACTCAACTCGCGATTAGCTTTTTCATGCCCAAATCTTCAGTCAATGTATGATAAACACGTTCATGTCCACAGCCGCTGCTATCTCTCTAACCTTAATTTGATGGTCGTCTAGCACCATTTCGTGAACTTTTCCGATGTTATCGGCAGTGGTTGCAGTTTTTGGTTTGCAAGTCAAAATCTGACTGTAGCAAATGATGGTGTAGAGTTCCCGTAAACAGAGTCCATCTCGGCTTTAATTCGCGTAGGCGTATTCACCTTTCAAGTGAAAGAATCTAATGACGGCTCAATTTCTTCGATTTTTTTACAGAAACACCAACATAGACTGACATAAACGACTGTTAAACAACTGAGCCTCCAACATGGCTGAAATTTTCAAAAGTATCTTTCACCGAATATGCAATTATATTACCAGAATATTTTTAACGAGTAACGCCATCTTCATGTTGTGGCTTGAAGCTTATCATACTGTCCTTGCAAATTAAAGTCCAAATACAACCCAAAGGTTTTAAGTATATACTGACTAACTTCTGATCAACCGTCATGAACAAATCCAATAAATATCTATTTGTTATATACTTTGGTTTCATCAATTTCAGCCACCATTTTTGATTTGAAAAATGTACAATCTAATGATGTTTTTTTTAATGTATTTCAAAGACACTATTGCAGAACCGGATCCAGAAAAGCTATTCATTCTTGTTTCTCTCGCAACACCCAAAGAAAATACTATAAATCTAAACCTCTCATTGTTAGTCATGCCCTCTCAATCTTTCAAGCACATTTACCTTTATTGTTGCGATAAATATTGCTATTGCTGCGTTGTTGACTTCGCAACTCGTACTCTCCTCCTTATGGCTTGCCATTTAGGTAGTTAGCATTTGCATATACAGCATTGTGCGGATGTTATCGACCGTAATAAGTAAAAAATATTAAAGCAGGTTTGAAAACAATTCAACTTATAGGTAGAAAATAAGTTTAGAGATGTGACATCTTGGTAAGGTAGAACCACGAATGTATCCACCTATTGGCCGCTAATTAATTAAAAAAGATAACGTACGTTTTTTTATCCCCTGGATGGGGGCAGTGGTGGCATCAGTTATTCACCCAACACATTTTTAGTTAAGAGTTGGATTTTTGACTGATTCATCATTAGAGTAACCAAAACTTGCGGACTCGTATAGGCGTCGGTATTACGGGTTAATATAAGAATACGAAAAATTCATAAATAAACTTACTTGCTAATTATTCAACAAATTAGAGGCATCAGGATGTGAACTACTGTAAACTTGCATCATTGCATATGTTTCCACAGTTACTTCTTTAAACCTTGTGCGTCGACAAGAAAAAATATTCTTATACATAGAAAACGATCTCTCCACATCTAAGGAAGTTACATTTGCATGTAGAAGCTGTTTTTCAAAATCACTTAAAAGTTCACTATTCTTACACTTATTATAAACGGCCTCCAAAGTATTAAAATCGGGATTTTTCCTTAAAACATCTGCCAACTTTTGACTAGCGCATAATCCTGGCGTATCATTTAATCTGTGTAATTTATTTTTTACACTCTCCACTATGTCTAATGATTCCTGCAATAACAATTCAGTACATTGTAGTTTTCTGATGGCATCTAGTAATACTGTATAATTGGTACATATTGTTGTTAAATCTTCTAAAATTTGAGGAATTTGAAATTCTCTTTGACTTTCTCTAATTGCTTTGGATTCATTCCGATTAAATCGCATTATAACTGATTGAATTTGTTGAAAATGGATCAAATAGTAAGAAGCTGCTGTTAGCCAAGTACCCCATCGCATTAAAATTGGTTCAGGAGGTTCTGGAATACCTGGACAAAATTTACGAAATTCTTTTAAACGTTTAGGAGATTTACAAAACACTGCTTTAGTACTTCCAATCATCCGATCAACGTTTCCGTAATGTTGTCGAACAACTTCACCAACTAAATGCAAAGCACGCAGCACGCAGGTTATATGTATTAAGTTAGGAAATATATGTTTTAAGGATCGCCCAACACTTAACATCGTTGCTGCACTATCTGTCACAATCATCACAACTTGATCTTGGGCAATTTTAAATTTTTTTCAAAGCGTTCATTATCACTTTTTGAATATTTTCCGCGGTACAGTGTTGAACACGTTTGCAAGCTAACAAATATCGAGATGCTGTTTTCTCGCTAGATAAAACGCGAGCTATTACATTCACAATACTGTTTTTCTTTATATCGGTCGTCTCATCCACGGTAATCCATATTTTTTTGGAACACAAATCACGTTTACACACATTTTCTAGCATCTCTTTCATTCGCGGCAAATGATTCTGTAATTGTGTTTGTGAGGGTAATGGGTACTTTGGAACGTATTGTCGCCAAAACGTTTTAAAAGCTGCTTTTCTCACCAACGACAACGGAAGATTACAAGAGGTAAACATAATTAATAAATGTATGAGAAATAGTGTATAAGGTATTTCAGTTCTTGCATTTCTCATATGCTTAATACCATTGACATGCCTCTGGCAATCAGTTCTGTCCAATGCAGCCAAACGAACATTGCATATTAAGCAAAAAACTGCACTACCGTCATATTTTAAATGGGGAAAAAGTGACACATACTTATGTACATTAGTAGCAAATCTATTACGAGGCATTGTTTTCTTAGGTATGTAAATATTAGTTCTATACGAAACGATACACTAATTATGTACTTGGTATAATACTACAACACACAAAAAACACCAGCTATATTTTCAAAAGCGACACGTAAGTACATAACCTTGACCGTTCGACTTATCTCTGCAACAGCTCAACCGGTACTAAAACGAAATCTCTCTCAGCGCGGTTTATCATGATTTATATTCAAGGTCGACACTACATGCCTGCTTCTCTACCGGTTTAGTTTATTTATGAATTTTTCGTATTCTTATATTAACCCGTAATACCGACGCCTATGCGAGTCCACAAGTTTAGGTCATCAGTTATAGTTTTTGTTTGTATTGATGGATTGATGGTAAGCACATCAAATGTTACATTTTTCTACCTACTTTCAAAGTCGGCAGGAAAGTTGTCAAGTGTTGGTATAGCACAAGGGTCTAACCTCGGACCCCTTATATTCCTTTTTTTCATAAACGACATCACTAATACCGTTGACTGTGGAATGCTAATGTACGCAGACGATATGCTATTCTCTAATATTGATTCCACTGTGGACTGCGAACTATTTCAAAGGGGTATTGACTGTGTATCTGGTGTGAAGTTAATTATTATCTTTGAATATATCAAAGTCAGGGTCGTGCCGCGCGGGGGGACAACACGTGCAATTGCACGGGGTGGCAAAGTTAGGGGGGCGGCAGGCGGCACGGACAAGAAAAAAATGCATGAACCCAAAAAGAAATAATGCAAAAATTAAAATATCACACAAAAGGAGAAAATAACATTCATACCTTTTCAATTTTTTTACAGTAAAAAAAAAATTAATTCCTACTTTCCTATTTAAACGAAATCGGGGAATTACAAAAAAAAAAAAAAAGTTCCAAGGCAATATTAAATTAAAGAGAAGTTTTCTATTTTGAAAGAATGTAATAATCTGTTTAAATTTTTATGAGTTTAATGGGATTGAACAAATCGTATTAAAAAAATCTTGCATAGATCTCGATAATTTTTTACAACACACTGAAAACGGTAATCTCCAGAAAGATGTTGACGGAGACGAACAATGAAATATTATCTCAAAGAAATTATCCCCAGTTTTGGAAAACCACAACGATGACTTTCTCTAGACGACAGCTGGCTGTTGAATACTATTACATTATTGGGGGAACACTGCTACAGGCTTCAACTTCAATTAAAGATCTAGGGGTAGTCTTTGATTCTTCTCTATCGTTTTCCAATCATATAATCAAGTTGGTATCGCAGTGCTATAAGATCTATGGATTGATTTATCGCAACTGCAGGGATTTTGTAGTTTGCATGCACTATCTTCTTTATTTTACGCACTTCTTCGATCTCGGTTAGAGTATGCAGCATTGGTGTGGTTTCCGATTTATGCTACTTACATCAACGCCATTGAGTCTGTACAAAGGAGATTTTTGAAGTTTCTGTATTTTCTATCTGAAGGATCTTATCCAGAAAAAGGCTATGAGTATAGTGTTATGCTACATAAATTTAATTTTACATCTCGCTCCACCAGAAGAATTATTTCTCTCCTAAAATTCCTGTTTCGTTTGGTAAATAATAATATCGATTGTTCGTGGTTGCTGAGTAAATGCTTTCTTGTTCCGCGAGTTAACGCTAGGTCATCTAACGTTTCTTAATGCAATGCTACTGGAACAAATGTTTTAGTTAAATCTCCAGTCTTCTTAACCCTTTCCACTCCTATGTCGAGTGTGGCTCGACATCGTATTTCTTACACCAACTCCTGTGTAGAGCCAGACTCGACATTATATGACGCAAAATTATTCAAAACTATTAAATGTTTTTTTTTCTTTCAAATACTAAATGTCGTATTCCGAATGCTTAAATTCGTAAAACAGGTCAGAATTAATTAAGTAAGGAGTTAGTGGTAGGAAAAAAAAAATTAGAAGTGCAAAGGGTTAATGTGTAACAACTTCAACAGGATCTCGGATCTTTACGATATCAACGCTAACCCACTTAGGTTTGTTACCGATGCTGCTTTGCTTCGTATGGTCTCATCCACATAACTCTCCCCTCTTTACCACCCGCGAATGTAATATTAAATTCCATAGTTCTAGTAAATATATATACATATTTTGTTCATATTTGTAGTAAATTGTAATTCATATCTGTAGTTATATTTTGTGCATATTTCTAGTAAATTGTAATTCATATCTTTAGTTAGATGTACTTTGTATTTCCTTTGTCTACTTTTTCTCAGTTTACATTTAATTGTCATGTATTTTTCTTTTTTGTTGTATTTCCTGTAACTGGGTAAATATGTACTTGTTGGAAATAAATACATATTATTATCATTATTAAGTGTTATTATTATTATTGTTGAGACCGGCTGGTGACCTCACATTTGGTTCGGATGAATTCATTAGTTTTTTTTGCTAGAATGAGTGCATCAATCATTTTATAAACCATTATTTTCCTTTTTCATAAAGCTTGATAAATGAATTCACAAATGTGTCAATGCCTCACCATTTCCACTAAACTGTTTCTAAATTGTTTAGTTTAGTTAAAGCAATAGTTTAGGATTTTTCATGTTGACAGGTCATCACATATCTAGCGTAAAACCATCATTCAAATGTGTTGGATAAAAAAACGAAGGTATAGTGGAGACTACAGCAAAAGATGGAGAAGTTTATGTTCACTTCCTCATTGTAACGTGCGTACAAATAAATTTCGCTTCGAAGTATGCTATTGAAATATTAAATCAATGTCAACATCACATTTACAAGGATTGCCTTTTAGGTATTGCGAATTGGCAACCCTGCTTTTGCTAGGTGCGATCTGACGTTTGCCTCATACAGTTTTGACAGCATACATCCTCAGAACGTTTTGTTGTACGAGCGCTATTTGTTCTGTTTTCATTTAGTTAAAAACTTCTACTCGGCTACAAAATGGAATTAACTTGTGAACATTTTCGTGGGATATTTTTTTACGATTTTAGACGTGGATTATCTAAAACAGCGGTCGGCAACCTTTTTTACCTTGCGATCCATAAAATACGGCAGAAAAATCACTCGTCCCATGGTCAAGTTCGACAAGAAAATGAATTTTGAGTTTTTAAAGGTGGGAAATATTTTATAACCACTACGAATCTCTGAATAAACAAACAACATCCATTCAGTTTTATGAACTATTTTGCTTTATTAGTGCACCATGCAGAGCTGATATATCGCACAAAAACAACTGTTTACTTTTTTAAGTCGACAATTATTCTGTGTAAAAAGGTAATATAGTTGTGTGAGTATCCAAAGGAAGACGTTTTTCCACGACCTATTTTTCAAAATTCGCGACCTAGAAGTGCCGTCCGCTGATCTGAACAACAGTGTTCATCAAGTTACCTCGACTTTTGGCGTTGAAGCCTCACACAGAGTCACTGTATATAATTGCTTCAATGAATTTAATCGTAGTCGGACAAATTTAAAGAAGGCCGTCCCAAAACGGTTGTGGAGCAGTGAACATTCGGGACGGCCAAAAACGGCAACCACTACCGATAATATCGGAAAAGTTCACCAAATGGCGTAAGTCGACCGTCGAATTAAGGTAAGAGAGGCAGCAGAGGCCGTGGGCATCTCGAAAGAACGTATTTGTCATATATCGACTGAAGGTTTGGGTATGAAAAAGCTAACCGCTGCATTTGCTCACTCAGGACCAAAAACACAACCGAATGAATATTTCCAAAGTCCTATTGAAGCAATTTAAGCGAAATAAGTCGGGGTTTCGACATCGATTAATAATTGCAGATGAAACTTGGATACACCCGTATACCCCTGAAGCAAAGACACAATCACATTGGACTGCGAAGTATGAATCGGCTCCGAAAACGGCGAAGAGTGTTTCATCAGCCGGGTAAGTGATGGCTGTTTTTTTTTTGCGATAGTTATGGAGCTGTGTTAATTAACTATCTTGAAAACAGAAAAACAATAATTGGGACAGACTACGTATCATTACTTGATAAGCTGAAGGCAGAAATGGCGTCTTAACACTTCAGTGGTCACCATGATAAAAATCCACGAATTATGGTTGGAATTGACAGATCACCCACCCTATTTTGACAACAAAAATACTTGTTTCTGTGTTAGGTTGGAAACTTTGCAGATTGCTCTCGTACATTCTGGCAGAGAAGATAACTGGTGCTTGTAAATGCAGCTGGTGGCCGATAATACATACACAGCGCTGTATGTCGGCGTAAGTATGCATAAGTTTGCATTCGACTGTAATCTAGGACAGAACATTTGACCCTTATGGCACCGTAGAACGATTTCGTAGAACAAACGTAAATAATATGAATGGGTGTTGTGTCACAATACGGAACGTGTCGAAATGGTTAATGTATCCCTTTTTGCACGCAACAGCGCTCTCTTGTTTTAATTTATACGAATACACTGAGCAATAGGTATCATACACTAACGCTCAAAAAAGTTGCGTCACTTTTAATTCCAGCGTAATGACATCAAAAGCCATGTTTAATGTTTACTAATGCCTCTCACAGTAGCAGTAATCCTGTTCCATGGTTCCCCTTACGTTGTTAGCATTGGTAGTATATAAATCACAACCCTAATGTATCTTCAAAGATATGGGATGCCAACTAAATAATATCAAATACTCCTCAACATATCTCCAAATCCAGCAGTAATTGTTAGTGTTCCTTGAATTAGATAGCGATGCGCTTCATGAATGAGGTAGTCTCCCTCTATCAATTACCGAAATAACTAGTGCTGTAGGTATCCGAAAAATTGAGATTCAGATATCCGGATCCAAAACTATCTGGATATCCGGATCCACTTTCCGATTCTCGGATCCGGATTGGCTATTATTTTGCAATATAGAAAGTGTTTGATAAAGAAAACATCGAATTTGTGTTATATGGAGAAATAGTGCAATGGTTTTTAAAATGCGTTCATTTATGGGTTTCCATGCGCACAATTCAAAGTTGCTTTGCAGTGCATAAATGTCCAATAAATCTGGTGATTATTATACGAGGGCGATTCGTAAAGTAAGTTCCGTTTCCGCCTAGCGAGCAAAGGAGTGGGAATATCGGCGCGATCGCAGCGCTGCAATTGAAAATCCCGCCGAATATGAACTGCGTGCTGTTATCCGATTTCTGTGTGCAAAGAACATGAAAGGTGCTGAGATTCATCGTGAACCTTGTTCCGTTTATGGCGAAAATATCATGAGTGACAGTGTGGTTAGAAGATGGTGCCGTATGTTTCGAGAAGGACGTATTGATGTCCATGATGAAGAGCGGAGTGGAAGACCAACTGTTGCGACGGACGAACTTTTCACAACGATTCACAATCACAGAACTGAGTGCCTTTTTCCCTCAAATTTCACGTACACGAAGGTTGTTACGAGCTTGTTACTGAACATTTAGGTTACCACAAATTTTGTGCACGGTGGGTGCCAAAATTTCTTACCGAAGACCATAATACAAAGAGAATGGGATGGGCACTAATTTTTCTGACACGCTACGATGTTGAAGGTGGAGATTTCCTCAGGTATATCGTAACAGGTGATGAGCTTTGGGTCGCCTGTATCAACGTTGAAACGAAAAGACAGTCAATGCGGTGGGGTCGCTCTAACATTTTCTGCGAGAAAAGTTATGGTCACTGCCTTTTGACGACAAATGCGTCCTTGTAGACTTTATGGAACGAGGGATCACAATAAACGCTGAAGTCTACTGTGAAACTTTGAAGAAACTCAGAAGAGCTATTCAAAACAAGCGACGTGGATTATTGAGCTCGGGTATCGTATTTCTTCATGACAACCCTCGCGCGGGAGGCCTACTGGACAGTTTTAAGAGGAAAGTGTTTCAGCATCCTCCCTACAGCCATGATTTGGCTCCTAGCGACTACCATCTCTTCCCTAACATGAAGAAATGGCTTGGATCACAACGGTTTGAAAGCGAAGAAGAGCTGCAGGACAGTGTTACAGCATGGTTTAATTCACAGGCGGCAGAGTTCTATGAAGAGGGTATTAAAAAACCGGTTCATCGCTTTGACAAATGTCTCAATCTTAATGGCAACTATGTAGAAAAATAGCTGAAAGTAGTAGCTTTAAGTTGTATATAATAAAAACCTCTTCATGTATTGCTGTTTTTTTAAATAACCAAACGGAACTCACTTTATGAATCACCCTCGTAGCTATATCGTTTGATATTTGCTCGGAAAAGTTGTCAGAGATGTAGTAGATCCGGATCGAAGTTATCGGATAATGGATTCGATCGGATAAAGAATTAGAATTTAACATTTTGGATCCGGATCCGAGTTACCGGGTAATGAATTTGGATCCGAGGTTTCGGAGAATGGATCCGGATCCGAGGTTTCGGAGAATGGATCCGGATCCGAGGTTTCGAATAACAGATCCGGATCTGAGGTTTCGGATAATGAATCCGGATAGCAGCTCTAGAAATAACCACAATTGCAACGTATGTCAGGTATGATGCACCCGTCAGAGTCTCTTCATTGAAAAATAGGAGTTGTACACTTTTGTTTTGAAGGCTGTATGGAAGACGTTTAGTAGCCTATGTAGTAAATCTTTCTAACTTCATTTGGTGAATTGGTTCTAGTTTCTGAGACAACGTCAACTTACCAATGATGACCAGAAGAATATAAATAATCCAACACAATTGAAGATTTTAATTTTTTTTTAATCACATGTTATGTGATTACGTTTTATTTCTAAGATTTCTAAGACATAAGATAAGCAAAAATTAATGCTAATATAGCTCATGATATTGTCTTGCTACCCTCTGGGACGGCGTGACTGTGTCTCTTGGCGATAGGTGTCGCCGAAATACATATTCAGTGTTGTTTTGGAGATTAGCAACATAAACCGAGAGGCAAACGCAACTATAGCAGCGGAAGATTGTGCTCAGAACCATGCTGATGACGCCGGGTAAGCAGAAACATGTTCATATGTTAGCGTTATTTTCTCTGCTACATTGTTTTTGCCTGGAATGATTCCACCAATACCATGAGCTATATTAGCATTAATTTTTGGTTTTTGTTATTAGGCATTCTTTCCACGTGTATACATAAGATAAGCTTTAGAAAAAATGTGAAATATATTAATATTTTCCGCAAGATTTTCCACTATACTAGGGCAGTCTCTTTTGTAAAGTTAACAATAGTCTAACATCATGTAACGGTCCCACCGGTCCTGGCCTAATACTTTGGTGGATCCATTCTCCTGTTCTTCAATGTAGTTGGCTACGTTGTCGGAGAATTTGTCTAAATGGCTATGCATGAAATGTATTTTTAATGCTCCCAATTTTTCAAAGTTTGTTAACATGTTGACTATTTCTCGGTAGTTTTAAGTTTTACGGTTTCCTAAAAAATGTTCCGCCACCGATACAAAACTTGACACCTTGACACCAATTTCTGTTTTTTTTTTTTTTTTTTTTTTTTTCATGTGGCTTGTAAAATTGTTATCGTTTATTAGGGTACGAATTTGGAGACCGTTGAAAAATTCCAGCCTTTAGTTTTTCTGTACTCGGTGCAGTAAGCGTTTCACAAATATATCTAAAGCATATCCCCCCGGTCATATCTAAGGCCTTGATGAATTGATCCATAAGTACAAGCTTAATGTGAAGTGGTGAAAGAATGATTTTGTTTCTGTTTATCAATGGTTAGTTAAGTTTTCTTCTTTTGCACGACTATCCTATAAAGACAGGAAGCAGGGATATTTAGTGCACCGACCTTGCTGGCCCAGCAAAAAGATTGGCATTTTCAAGTCCACACAAATCGACTATTGATGTTGAATAATCGAATTTTTACTAAAATTAATTGGATGCTTTGGTACTGTTCTTTCAGTTTTGTTGAGTGGTTTACAGGTAATCGATGCCAATTTGTTGTCATTATCCAGTAACTAAAAAGTGTGTTACTGCTTCTTTTCGAACTATCTATAGAAAAACGCTAATCTTCTGCACGAATTCTGACAGTTCCTTGTGTCGTAAAAGTCCAGACACATTGTCACAGTACGCAAGATAATTTCCTTCACTGAAATAAGGAAATATATTTTGTTCTCTAGTTCGATAAGATGTTATGGTGACCCCTTTTAAAGTCTTGACGCAAAAAGTCCACCTAATTTTTTTGATAGACTAAATCACGGATCGAATCATTAAACTCACTTCGAAAGAAACCTAGGGATGTTGAACTGCCTACATGAAATTCACATTAGCTGCTGTTACTACTTGTGCTTTAAATTTTTAACATTTTGATGTCACCATCACAACAAGAAATGCTCGGGAAAGTTGTAAACGTTGATACGGGTAAGTTTTCATCGTGTGGTATTAGCGAGTTGGCTGACTTTGTGTTAGGGTATATCTAATTACGCTTTTTGAAGCAAAAGTAGTAATCATCAAAGCGATTTTTCGATTCACTCCAAATCATCGGCACTCCAAAGTTAAGTCCTTTCCGTCCCTCTTCAATCGAGTATCGAAGTAATTCCACACATGTTTTACAAACTTGATGCGGTATCTAATGTGTGTCTTGTTGTTCAAGTTGTATGCCAAAATACGCTTGTTTAACGAAGTCATTAATGCTTCGTCTTTGTGGTAAAATTTACCAGAAATATAGCAAAAACTGTTGGGATCGTTGCGAATTCATATTCCAAGTCAAAAAACATTCAATAATAACTGGAGCAACGCAACTGCGCTGAAAGCCAGTGGCGGACGCATAAAAGATTACACAAAATAAATTAAATGTGGTACGTGCTCAAACACTTACCGTTTTAAGAGTCCTCCGTGAAATCACAAAGTGGATAATGTCTATTTAATATTTGTAACATTAGATATGTTTTCAAAGTTGTGTCGGCAAAGTGAGTGCAGCGTGAAGAAAAAGTGTTTTTGTATGCCGAAAACGAACGTTCCACATCTAGTGACGTTATACTTGCGTAAGTAAAATAATCTTTCAAATAACTTAACGGTTCTGTTGACGCACCTTCACAAATTTGTCTTAATGTGCCAAAATCAGAGTCTTTATTTAAAACACTTTCAAACCTTTCTAAAACACGAACATTTCTTGCGTCTTCTATCGCGCATAGCTGTGCGTGAACATGTTGCATTATTTGCAAAGATTGCACTAACGACACCGAAGAATTTTGTAGTTTTTCTATCGCATCCGCTAGTCCCATGTAATTGTTCTGAATAATTTCCAAATCTGGTTTAACTTGATTATCCTGAAATTTCAAGTGGTTTACCTTGACAGCCGCAGCTTCCTTTGGGTCGAATTCTAAAATCACGTTCTTTATATTCTCAAAATATTTAAGATAATAAAATGCAGCCTCTAACCATGTTCCCCAACGAGTAAGAATAGGTTGTGGTGGTTCAGGAATACCGGGGCATAGTCTATAAAATTCCCGAATACGTTTTGGGGATTTTACAAACGCAGCTTTTGTATGTGCTATTAGACCGTCTACCTCGGGATAACATTTTCTGATACTATCTGCTACGAGACTGAGAGTATGAATTTTACATGTAATATGCAACAAGTTAGCACAATGTTTTTTAAGAGATCGACCTACAGCAAGCATGTTTGCGGCACCATCACTCATAAACATCAATAGTTGATTTGTTGAAAGTTCAAACTTTTCCAATGTATTTAACACCAACATTGAAATTACTTCGGCAGTGCATTGTTGTATTCGTCTGGAAGCTAGTAAAATTGAGGGTGACGGTCGATGTGATTCCATTGTGCGTACCATTACATTAACCACAGAATGTTTTTTACGATCTGTTGTTTCGTCCACACATAACCACAGTTTTTTATCTTGCAACTCCGATTTAATTCTTTTCTCGACATGCTCACGAGCAGACGGCACAACTCTCTGTAATGTTCTCTCACTTGGTAACTTAAAGTCCGAATATTCATTCCAGAACGAGACGTATGCTTTCTTCCTTAGTAAATGAAATGGTAAATTACATGCAATAAACACATAAATTAAATTTAAATTTGTCATAATTTCGTGTGGAATTTTTTTTTTTGACACATGCCCTGCACACATTAAATCTATTTTACACACTACACATTGAATTTTAGCGCCATCACACCTTAAATCGGGCATTTCTGCAATAAATTCTCTTATTGTGTCCAACTTTGGTCGTTTTCGCGACGTAGGAAACATTTTCAAAACAAACGTAGAACTACGATATAGTATACGACAGCGTAGATGCATACACAACAGATCGGCTTTCGAGTCGCAGTTATACTGACGCTTATACCAAATTGTCCCGGCCGTGTTTATTTTGTGTAAACTTTTATGCGTCAGCCATTGGCTTTCAGCGCAGTTTGCGTTGCTCTAATAATAACACTATGCGATAACACCATTTGATGTTTCTAAAAAAACTAACAGCGCCTAGTTTGCTAAACCAAATTATTAAAAAACAGCAAATATTCTAGTGACACTGGAATAACAAATTGAGTAAAGAAATTTTGTGTTTTTTGTTTGAAGTGGATTTATTGTAAGAACCAACGTCAATTCAACTAAATTAATTATACAGGGTTAGGATAAAGTATGGAACCAAGGAAAACTACATACTACTTAGTAGTACAGTAGCAAGGGTATTTACAAGAATTATAGAAAAAATACTACGCCAAAAGGCAGAACAAACTTTAGAGGAGACTCAATTCGGCTTCCGGCCTAATAGGGGAGTGAATGACGCAGTATTTATATACTAAAACGAGTAATACAAAAAGCTTTTAAAGAAGGGAAAAATGTTTGTGTATGTTTTACAGATTTAGAGGTCTTCGACAGAATTAACAGGCAGGACTTATGGAAAACATTACGAAACAGAGGACTAGCGGAAATTCTAATAAGAGCTATACAGGGTTTATACAAAAGACCACTAATTATGTAAGAACAAGACAGGAAAGGTCAGATATATTTGAAATAACCCTGGGGGTCAAGCAAGGAGGCATCCTGAGTCCATTGTTATCTTCCCTAGTTCTAGACGATGCAATAAAAGAAACATAAAAAGTTAAGAAATACGAAATTGGGTATTAGAAAATGAAGAAAGTTGAAATCGCACAATTATGTTATGCTGATGACATGGGTATTGTTGCAAAGGAGGAGAAAACTTTAAATAACAATATTGAGATATACAAGAAAGCCCTGGAAAGAATTAATATGAAAATAAGCATAGAAAAAACAAAGGTATTGAATATTGGCAGAACCAATACCTAAATTCTAGCACATTTAGATAAAGAAACACTAGAACAAACACAAAAATTCAAATACCTCGGGGCAACCACAAGTAGAAGATGGTAGAACAGACGAAGAGATTAAAGAGAGACTACCAGTAGGAAGCAAGCTGTTCAACTGCATTAAATGTTCTTTTCTGGGAAAGAAGGAACTTCCAAAAGAAACGTGAGTGCAAGTCTCCAATAATAATGCACGGAACAGAGACATGGACACTGGCGGAAAACCTGGAAAAAAAATAACAGCCTTAGAACTGAAATTTGTAAGAAAAATAGAGCATAAAACCAGATTGGACAAAATAAGAACCATCACCTACAGAGAAAATTTGAAGATAAGATCAATAGAAGAAAATATAGATCCAGTTACGGTGGTACGGTCACGTGAAAAGAATGAGTGGCGGTAATATAGTAAGACAAGTTTTCGAAACCAGAACTACCAAAAAACGAACTAAGGGCCGACCAAGAAAGACGTGGCTGGAGGAAGTTAGAAGAGTAATGAATAGAAGAGAAGTAACCTAGGAAGAAGCTCAGTAAGCCGTACAGGATAGGACGAAATGGAGAGAAATATGGAGGAGAAAAGTTAAAGAAGTTCAACTCCCCCCGCCTTACACCCCATAGGGTAAATTGTATTGAAGTGCAGGAATAATTTGGTTATTCAGTAGATCCAAATACTTTTTCCCAGTCAATGTTCCTTCTATAAAAAGAAGGACCTGCGCCTAAGCCTCTTTTCTAGAATTCCCATTCAAACATTCAACTTTTATGGATGTTGAGCATGGCCTTTATGAATCCAACGAGGATTCTCATATGACCGTTACCTTGAGTTATGACGATTAACTTTTCCATTTAAATAAAAAGTTGCCTCGTCAGAAAATACCGCATAAGTTGCAAAATGTTCGTCTACATTACAAACTTCCATCATTCTTTCACAAAACTTCGCAACCGCCGCGTCGGTCAAAATCATAATCTGAGAATTCTTCAATCAAGTGCACTTTATACGGATGGTACTTTTCTCTTTTCAATATTTTCCCTACAGAATAACGACTTAACACATGGGCTGAAACGTCCCGGGCCTAACACATAGATGGCGCTAGTTTTATTGCTTTCGCCTGTTTTGCAGTTAGTACTAACCTTAAAAAGACAGCTGTTAAAATTTCATGATATTCTATTCATTAGTTTGTGAGTTATTGTGCTAAGAGTGACGCTACTTTTGTTATTTCCAAAACAATGGATCAAAAACAATTTCGTGTTTTAATTTTACACTGCTTCTTGATGGGAAAAAATAGCGTTCAAGCGAAGCAATGGCTTGAAAAGTGTTATGGGGACTCCGCTCCATCAGAAACAACAATAAAACGTTGGTTTGCTGAAACGTGGTCGTAGAGACACCGATGATGCAGAGCGCAGTGGACATCCAAATGAGGCGGTAACACCAGAAAACATCAAAAAAATCCACAAAATCGTTTTGAATGATCGAAAAGTGAAGTTTCGTGAGTTAGCTGACATCGTAAAGATATCAAAAGAACGTGTTGGCTTTATATTGCATGAGCATTTGACTATGAGAAAGCTCTGTTCAAAATGGGTGCCGCGTTTGCTCACTGTTGACCAAAACAAGAACATGTTGATGCTTCTGAGCAGTGTTTGGCCATGTTTAAACGTAACAAACCGGAGTTTTTGCGTCGATATGTGACAACGGATGAAACATGGATCCATCACTTCACTCCGGAATTAAAACGATCGTCATCTGAGTGGACAGCAACTGGTGAACCTCGTCCAAAGCGCCCGAAAGCACAACAATCGGCTGGAAAGGTTATGGCCTCGGTATTTTGGGATGTGCGTGGTGTAATATTCATCGACTATCTTGAGAAGGGAAATACCATCAACAGTGAATATTATATAGCGTTACTGGAGCGTCTGAAGGCCGAAATTGCAAAGCAACGTCCGCATATGGCGAAGAAAAAAATTTTGTTTCATCAAGACAACGCACCGTGTCACAAGTCAATCAAAACAATGGCAAAACTACATGAATTGAACGTCGAATTGCTCCCACATCCATCGTATTCGTCAGATTTGGCTTCCAGCGACTACTGGCTGTTCGCAGACCTAAAAAAAATGCTCGCCGGTAAGAAATTTCGCTCGAATGAAGAGGTTATCGCTGAAACTGAGGCATATTTTGAGGCAAAAGATAAATCGTTTTACAAAAGTGGTATTGAAATGTTAGAGCGGCGCTGGAATGATTGCGTTGTTCTTGATGGAAATTACGTTGATGAATAAAGCTAATTTTGAACAAAAAAAAACGTGTTTTCTTTGTCAGGCCCGGGACTTTTCAGCCCATGTGTTATACTATGATTTAATACCAAAGTTGTGGTAGAAGTTTGAGGTAATTTCTAATTCAATGGAAATGTTAGTCTGCAATCCTCCAGTTTATGGCAAATTTTTAACCGTCCCAATCAAATTAAAACGTTTTAGTGTTTTAGTAGAACCTGAACGTGTTATAGGATTTCTTTCGGGATGCAAATCATTAAAAAGATGACACACTTCTTTATGAGTTCTAACACGATCGCCAAAACCGATCATCGTTAAAATTTCAATAAGCTCTTTTTCATTTAAATGCACCAATTTCAGCCGTACAATTAGTAATTAGATGGACGTGAATTAAACAAACTTGACCATTTTTCAACATTTACCCTACTAGATGGTACAGGTCTATTTTTATCAATAAATAAAAATTCATGTTACTTATCCTTATATCCATAGTTTTTATTCTAATGTGTAAAAACTAAACAGTAAATGTGAAATGCTTTATCATTCTATTTTTTATAGATAATGGTACGAAAACCAGTACGGACCAATCCGGAAAAACGAGGTCTATTATAATATCCAAAAATATACAGAATCTCTCATTTAAATAAGAAATTGAGAGTACTTCCGGTTTCCATACTTTATCCCAACCTTATCCGGTAATTTACAAATGTTGGGTGAATCGAAATTGCGAATAAACCTAATCCCCCAGAAAAAAAATGTCTTCTTGTTCTCCAGTGTTAATTAGTAGATAATACAGGGTGGCGGAGATCAAATGACCACATTTGAAATGGACGTCTTACCTTTAATTTTCGAATTATCGGGATGAATAAAATCACAATTTGTAGCTAATAAACGGAACTTTTATTGTAATGCAAAAGAAAAATTAATTATGAAAAAGAATGTCCGATAAATGCCGTCCTTCCTCGGTGACGCATTCCTGCAGACGGTCTTTAAAGTTCCTCGTCACATCCTTCAACAGTTCAACCGGTATTGCTGTGATTTCACGTCGTACGGCGTCTTTTAAATGTGAAATAGTGCGTGGTTTGTCAACGTACACTTTTGACTTCAGATGCCACCATAAGAATAAATCACAGGGGTGAGGTCGGGCGAGCGAGGTGGCCACGGTCACCATTTCTGGAAATCAGATGTCCTGGAATTGTTTCACGGAGGAGATCCACTGAAACTCTCGCGGTATGAGCAGTGGCTCCGTCCTGTTGAAACCAGATGTTGTGAATGTCCCATTCATTTTCCTTCAAGTAAGGAATAAAAAATTCGCGAAGCATAGCGACGTATCGCTCTGAATTCACCGTCACCGCCTGCCCTCTTTCATTTTCAAAAAAAAAGGTCCGATTATCTCTTTCGACAAAGCGCACCACACTGTAACTTTTTCGCTGTGAAGAGGCTGCTGGTGCAATTCTCTTGGGTTGCCAGTTGCCCAATATCGGCAATTTTGTTTATTTACGTAACCATCCAAATGGAAATGTGCTTCGTCCGATGTGATGATCAATGTAAATTCGTCCTGAAGAATATCCAACATGCGCTCACTGAATTGCACATGTTGAACGTTGTCAGTTGGAAGGAGCCTCTGGACGACCATTATCTTGTAGGGATGGAATTTTAAATGTTTTTTTTTAATGGTTTGAAGGTTCCGACGTGTTTTCTCGTTGAACGTCGTGGGCTTCTCTCAACGGAGACTCGGACACGATCTACATTCTCGGGTGTCACCACGGTTGAAACACGTGTAGAGGGGGTCTTTGGGACAATATTACCTTGTTGACGAAAATTTTCAACCCACTTAGAAATCAAACAGTTGTTCGGGAGGGTTGCACGCAGAGCGAGGTTAAAATGTGTTCGGAAGGAGCGCCGCGTGGCCGCAAAATACTCATTATTACGAAAGAACGCCTCCATGGCGAACGAACGATGATGAACACTGCAACGGGCCATGGCAACTAAACTTCCTAACGAAGGCTACAGAATGAGACCTTGAACGATCTTCCCCCACCTACCGACCGCAAACCACGCCTTTTTCAAATGTGGTCATTTGGTCTCCGCCACCCTGTATGAATAAAACGATATTCGTAAATAACAGTAATTGCATTCGTAAAACGACCACATTCAAATATGCCCGAATATACACGATTGCCATCATGACGTCACGATAATTATCCATCCGATTTATCTCGTGTTTATATCTATTCGAATCATTTGTATTTGTTTTAAAAATATAATTCTACCTCGATTTTATTAATTGATTTCCGGCTATACCTATGTATCTTGCCACCTACGCCAATGCGTGAGTTTTGATTTATTTAATTAATCATACATAAATAAGCAAGCGATCGCTAGCTAGGAATTTGTTAGTTCCATACGTCTATCTATCGTACGTATGATTTTTTTGGGTGCTAGTGTATAAAGCAGTATATTTCAAAGACATTGCACACGTTGCCTAGCTATTGCCACTACTTCTGCTATCGACTACCGCTTGCTTGCCTTAATTTGTTATTGCTGAGCGTTGTATTCAAGACACAAGCACCATAGAGATGGTTGCACAATGGAGTGCTAGACGTTTAAGTTGGATTGCTATCTGTGTCAATGGTTGCATTGCTTTCGACATTACGGCCGGTGTTGCCACCGATATGGGTGTCGTACGTGTGTATAAATAAATGTTGGTAACACGTGAGAAATGCCCTGACGTTTCTCGTATTAATTTTAAAATAACTGTGGACCTTCGAATTACCTACTACAACAGGGATTCCCAAACTTTATCAGTCCGCGGCGCACTTACAGGCTTAGTATTTTGTCCCGGCGCCCTTTTCAAAATATGTGTACAATGACATAAATCAGGCACAGAGATGAAAACAACTTAAGAAAAACCTCACAATGAGAAGCTCACATTTATTAAAATTGAATCACAAGAATCATCAAACTAAAATATGAAATAAATGGTGAAAATCTTCAACGACAAGTGAGTTAATGTAACAAGTGAGCTTGCTCATCGCCACACATTTTTTCAAAACGCGGAATAAGGTTTGACACTGCTACTTTCATTTCTCGCTCCATATCGATTTTTGAACGATATTTGCTTTTTATTACAGTTACAGCTGAAAATCCGACTTCGCATAAATAGGTTGTCGCAAAGGAAATGATGATCCTTACAGCTTGTGAACTTAGATATTCATTTTTGATTCTAAATCGGAAGAAGCAAATTTTGTTTTCAGGCTGTTGTCGCAAGAGAGTTCAATTAGACTCTCTTTTTCCTACGAAGTGAGTTTGAGCACGGAAAGAACCTTGGATCCACGCAAATTTCTCGACATTGTCTTCCTTAAAGTATTTTGCAAACCAGTCAATGAGCTTTGAGAGGAATTCCTTGAAAAGGGACAGCAAGTCTTGTGAAATAACGACTTTATTTACAGGACACGTATTTGTGCAATTCAGGGAAACAATGTTGACCGCCATCCTCATTGATTTTGCTCATCCACAACTGCAGCTTTTTCCTAAACGCCGTAACCTTCTCCAAAAATTTCAAAATGTGCATGTTATTTCCGTTCAGAGACCGATCGAAGGCATTCAGCTTGTCAAATATATCGCCCAAATACGCTAGTTTCAGCAAAAAGTCGGGTTCGGCAAAATACCTGGAGTTTTCATGACCTTCCTCTTGTAGAAAAGTGTGAATTTCTTTACATAGCTCGAATGCATGGAATAAGACGTTGCCACGTGAAAGCCATCGTGAACTGTAGTAGTATAGAAAGGCCGTCTGTTCAGTTCCCATGTCCATGCATAGCTTTTTGAAAAATCTTGTTTTCACTGGCCTAGTTTTTATGTAGTTTACTACTTCTACGACACACGAAATTCAATTGAGAGCTCATCGACTTTGATGCATGTGCTTCCCTATGGATGACGTCCACATGGATGGGTCCACATAGCATGCGGTGCTTTGCTGCGAATAAGCGCCTGCAACCCTCCATAGCGACCACGCATTGATTGAGCTTCACCAGTACACATACCGATGCACTTTTCCTAATCCAAATCATTTTTGGCTATAAACTTGTCAAGCATCTCAAATAAGTCTTGAGCCTTTGCGCTTCCAATGATGCTTTTGCAGAACAGAAGGTCCTCAACGATAATATTATCATCCAGGAAGCGTACATAACAAATAAGATGTGCGTCTTTCATCCAGAGCTATATAATGGACTCTTCGACTAACAGTGTTGTTGGGCAAAGATACCTTTGAAATTAATTTTCCCGTCAATTCTCCCAGCATAATATTAACCATGTCAAGAGCAGACGATAGAATAAGCACTTCTGCGATAGTGTAAGGTTCTTTGCACTTCGCCACTCTGTATAAGACCTTATAAGATGCTAGCAGTGCTTGCTACTAAAGAATTTGTGAGATTTCTCAACCATGTTGGAGTAATTGGTCTCGAGATGTCTCTTTAGCTTACTTGGGAGCATACACTTGGTCGAGAGAATCTTTAAACAGAGCACAGAACCGGCACTGAAGTAAAGCCAAAATTTAAATAGTTATTATCATATTTACGATATTTCCGTTTCTTTGCTACACCCTTCGCATTAGTTGTCGATGCTTGATCACTCCCACTTGAAGTATCAACTTTTAATAAAAATCTTTCCATTTTCCTACGACTTTACGAAAACACAAAGCGACACACTAAAGCAATGCGGGCGCTCCTCTGGTAGCGTTACTTTTATTTATTATTTAGGAACTGAACTGGTTCACCGAAGTGGTGCTGTATTTATACTAGCCGCCTCACCTACTTATAAATTCGCGAAACTTCAGCAATGTCCGATAGTGTGCTATACAAGTATACTATAAAGTTCTATAAGCTTCACGAAAGTTCCATACTTTTCTGGATTCTATGTGCTTCGAGAATGTTCCATATCTTTCTGGAAAGTACTATGAGCTACGGGAACGATCTAGTCTAGATGTTCTAGAAAGTTCCATTAGCTTCGAAGCCGTTTCGAAATGTTCATTCTAGAATGTTCCGCACCGCTATGTCTGCTCGTGTTCGCAGGAGTGCCTCGCGGCGCCCCAGTTTACTCTCTACGGCACCCCGGGGCGCCGCGGCGCACACTTAGGGATATCCTGTAATATAACATTTTTTTCATACTGAATATTTATTCATAACCTTTTATTTTCACCATCAAACCGTTCATAGATTCTCGTTGTAAAGTGCAAGAAATTCTAACCTCTCTTTCTGTAATAATTACTTAATGAACATGACTGTAGAGATAGTATCAGCTAAGACGCACATTGTGCATTTCTATAAGGTATGGTAACGCCGATTAGGACCGCCCAGATACTTAATAGATGACCGAAAGGTTAGCATGCTTGCCTTTCACCTAAAGGTTGTGTTGTCATAATATCTCGACCTAAGCTTGAATATTAAGTGTACCGGTGAAACTCTTACGCCTATTTTTTGAATTAGAGGAAAATTTCAGTTTCTACCAAAGTTCACATACAAGTATTGTTTTTTGGATATTTCAAAGTTGTCGGATTTCTCTAAATTTTTACAAACGACCACTAGATAGCGCTATTAAGATTTGACATTATTATTACTACTACCATAAAATTTGACATTTATCATTGTTGAAACGGTGACAGCACAGGAATCGACCGAGTAGTTTGTTTACAGTAACCGTTTAAAAAAGCAATTTTGGTTTTCGTTGGAAGACTTTTTACGATTTTAGTAAAGGCATAACAACAATGCTTCGAATGGCTTCGTTCAACTTTTGGTAGTGAAGCACCATCAGAAAAGACTGTTTACAACTGGTTTGCAGCATTTCGTTATAATCATCGATTATTTGAAGAAGAAAAATATCGAATTGTACGTATTCACCCGATTTATAGTCTAACGATTTCTTTTTGTTTCCGAATGTCAAACAAAACATGCGTGGACAGCGATTTTTATCAACTCAAAAAGCTCAAGCCTTTGAAAACCATGTTTCGGAGATGCGACCTTCAGAGTGGAAAAAATGTTTTGAGAATTGGTTCGAACGCATGTAAAGGTGTATAAATTTTAATGGCGAATATTTTGAAAAGCAATAAAACGATTTGCATCAACAATTTTTTCTGTCATTGTTTTTGTAAAAAGTTAAAAAGAAGTTATCTAAAATCGGACTAAAACAAATAATTGAAAGGCCAAGAAAATCAAATAGAATTTCACAATTTTCTGACAATCTAAGAAGGGTGAAATAAACCAGAGACATTCCTATTTGTAAACAACTTGGTTGGGACTGTAAGAAATGAATTGGATCAACATATCTTGAAAAAAGCCTTTTATATGCTCCAAAGGTAATACCTTGCGTAGTGAATTTCAAAAACCATTCGGACAAGATGTAGAAGCCGTCATTTGTGGCGTGATTTCGTTTTCAGTAGTTTGAACGACTCCAGATTCAATCGTTCAAACTACTGAAAACGAAATGAGCTGTTTTCTTCTGAAATACTTTAAAAGATCAAGCTTGAAGCTTACGGACATCAACTTAATAAGGTCCTGTTCCTTAAACTCATTCTATTTTGAGATGACAGAATCTTAGACAACATTATGGCGTCCACTTGTTCAGTGAAATTGATTTGAGTTTTTTTAATTAAAGTCTGGCAACAAGGCTGGCTGTGTACTGTTGGACAATTCAAATTGCTAAAGGAATCTAAAAGAGTATGTTCCTTTCAATGACTTTGTTGCAATCATCTCATCTCTTGAATCTCTTGAATCACTAACTCCAATGTACAATTTACTAGAATGAATATTACCGTGTGAATGCTTCTAAAGGTTTAATTTGTTGTCGTGACAACGCAGTATTTGTAGCTCTAGACAAAAAAAATTGCAGCAAAAATAGCGTCTTCTGGACGTCGCTTAGTCTGCTGTTACAACTAAAAAGATCTAGATGTACCTAGAAGATGGCAAGAGTCAGAGGGACTATGAGAAAAGATATTAGAAAATATCAATCATTACGTTATCATTATCATCCCAGCGAAAAAGCTGTACCTATGTGTTGTACTAGAGTCTTTACATATGAGTAGAAAAAATAAACATTTGCATTAGGTTCTTTTCAATGTAATAATTTATACATTTTATCTAGCATTCTTACCTTGAGATCCTTAAAGAATATCGAATTCCGCGCCCAATCCACCTGTGAAAAAAGATTCTGGTCCAGCACTTTACACATAAGTTCGAAGAGGTCCACTTCGCACTGATTGTACGTCTGACTTTGCAGCAAGCTGTACAAGCTGTTCTGCCACTCGCGATCGTCAATTGCCTGCACGAAGTCCCTTATCAACGGCGAAACCTTCATCTCGGGAGCGGCACCGCTAACACCACCACCAACACCACCTACACCACCACCACCACCCCCGCCGCCGCCGCCACCTCCGCCTCCGCCCCCTCCGCTACCCTGCACTATTGTCTCGAACTGGAACGTCTTTGGGCTGAGCGAATGCGGCGAGGTGGTGGTCGAGTTCGCCGAACCCCAGATCTTCGCATCGGCGGCCATCATGATGTTCGGCGTACTCTGCACGTTGACGATCTGGAGGGCTGGCTGCTGGCTGGATGCTGGTTGTTGCGCCAACGATGCGGGATTCAGCTGACCCAAGGCCACCGCCACTGGCGATGGTGATGAGTCAGGGGATGAGGTCAGCGAGGAGACCTGCGGTATCTGAATCTCTTGCTTGATGTGGATGTTGGCGAAAGGCGAGGTGCCCGGCTGGTTGGTGTAGATGCCGCCATCGCTGAGTTGTCCGCGCAGAGACTGGGCGGCTAGCTGCCTCTGGCGCATCAGTTGGAGTTTTCTCGCTCGGTCGCGTTTGTACATCGGTCCGAATTTATTTCTTCCACCACGCATCCTGTCTGCTCTAACAGCTGTAAAGAAAAAAACAAACAGTGATCAATAAGACATGTCTATTACATCTGAATGGATTTTAAGTCTTCCAATCATAGCCCTAGAAACATTTTCTAGAAAGTTCTGAAAAAAAAAACAATTTTTGACTCACTGACGCTACTGTGGATAGCAAACAGTGTTGCCACTCGTAGATCTACCGATTTTGGATGTTATTTAGCGAACTACCAAATTGTCCTCAATTCCTACCGAAGTATGTAAAAATTAATCGCGCTCAATATAAATATTACAATGCGCATGATTTGCTATCGAGATACCTAAAGACAGGGCAGTGCCGTATGGATGCGCGAAGTGTGCGTTGCACATAGGCGGCCAATGTAAAGGGCGGCATCGGTGACAAGTACCACCAAGGAAAATGAGTCGTTAGGCGGCACGAACTGAGTAAGCAGAAATCAAAACAGTCTGAAGGATATAAATTATTGACTGTTTAGTCCTACGGTAAAAAATGCTTGCAAGGAATTTTACTACTTTTCGGTGTACATTATTTTATATTATTCCATTTCTTCGCCAGTTGATCATTATCATTAGAAATAAACGAACTCGAGCTTAGAGAGCAGAGTTATATCGTGAATAATATCTGACATGTAGAAGAACTTTGCCACTGTATCGGCATTTTAAAATAAACAAGCAACCGACGTTTAATCAGGGTTCCTTCAGAAAATAGTGTACATTGTATATTACAAATTCCGTAATGTTGCTTTAATAAAGTGACATGTATAATATAAAGTGAAATTTCTTTTTCAAATTAAATTCTAAAGTGAATCACCAGTTAGTGGTTTTTATAACATAATATCTACGCATATATTAACTAGGCTGGGCAAACAGCGGTAGCAGTCAGTGTAGTAGATATGTGGTGCGGAATCGGTGATTATTTATTTCACGCGTTCACAGCGTCAGTACTAAATCGATGCTGTATGCGAGTAGTTCTGTGTATATGTAGGCTGTCGTAACTTATTTCGTAATTGTATGCTTATGTTAGCTTTAAAAATGTCGCAGTTAGGTACGTCGCGAAAACGACCAATGGCAGACACAGTTAAAAACTTTATAGTGGACATGCCGGACTTAATTTTTGATGGCGCTAAAATTCAATGTCTAGTTTGTAAAATCCCTTTAATGTGTTGGTCCAGAAGCAATTGTCAACGTCACATCGAAAGCAAACAGCATTCTTCTGCAAAAAGTGGCATACGAGACCAAGAAAAATTTACATTTGATTTATGTGTTATTCTTATTTTATGTAATCTATTCTAGACAATGAAGCGTTTGTCTCCTTCTGGAATAAATATGCGGACTGTAAATTACCTAGTCGGACATCGATACGAAATGTAATGCCACTTGCTCGTGAACATATAGAAAAAAAAATGAAAACGGAATTGAAAGATAAAAAACTGTGGTTGTGTGTGGACGAAACAAAAGATCGTTAAAAACATTCTGTGGTTAATATAATGGTACGTACAATGGAACCACATCGACCGTCATCCTCCTTCTTACTTGCTTCCAAAAGAGTTATAAATTGTACTGCCGATGAGATTTTAAAGGTGGTGTTGAACTCATTGAACAAATTTGAAGTTTCAACTAAGCAACTTTTAATGTTTATGAGTGATGGTGCCGCAAACATGCGTTCTTTGGGCCGATCTCTTAAAGAACACAGTGGTAACTTCTTACATGTAACGTGTAAAATTCATACTCTAAATCTTGCGGCATAAACGATTCCTACATGTTTTCCACTAGTAAATGCATTGATTGCTTGTACAAAGGCAGTGTTTCTAAAGTCCCCCGAAACGTACCCGACTATTTCACAAACTGTGTCCTGATTTACCTGAACCACCACAGTCGATTGCTACATGTTGAGGAACATGGTTGCAGGCTGCGTTTTACTACAACAAATATTTTGATCAAATAAAGAAGATAGTTTTAAAATTCAATCCGACAGACGCTGCAGCAATCAAGAAAAGCCAGGAAATATTTCAAGATAGTCAGGTTAAAAGAGATTTACAAACTATTCACAACAATTACTTCGGACTAGCGGAGGGAATAGAAAAATTACAAAATGTTTCGATGTCGCTAATGGATTCTGTTGAAATTGTGAATGATATTCACGCACAGTTATGCGCTGTAGAAGGCGAAATAAATTGGTGTGTAATACGAAAATTTGAAAGTGTTTTAGAGAAAGACACCGATTTTCTTATATTAAGACAAATTTGTGAAGGTGCGTGTGAAGATCTATTAAGTTGTTTCAAAGATTATTTTAAATATGCAAATATTTAAGAATAGATGCCAAACGGTCGTTTTCGGCATTAAAAAACATTTATTCCGCACGTCGTACTCACTTGACTGAAACAGTTGTGGAAAGATGATTCAAATATTTAACAGATGTACCCAGTTTGTGATTTCACGTAAGAGTCTTAAAGTTTAAGGTAAGTGTTTCAGTACGTTTTATAATTTATTTCTTACCTTCTATTTTATGTGTAAACTTTTATGCGCTCGCCACGCCTCTGGCTGTTACCGCATATTTGCCCAAGTTAATAATAACTATTCCCCAAGTATAAAAAATAAGGGGGGAAGGGCGGCGGCAAAATATTTTCGCACACAGGCGGCCAAGTTGTTTGGAACGGCACTAGGATCTTTAAAAGTATTTCGCAGCTTTTCTATGATCAGTTTCCGACAACTCAAATCTGACAATTTTGAACGGCGTTATGTTAATTTTGAATAAACGTTTTTTTTTGTCTAAATTAAAGCGCTACTGAAAAAAAAAATAAAAAAGAGATATTGTATTACTTGAGAGGATCACATTAATATTTTGATATTCACAAGAAAACCAAAATTTTAATGAAATTTATTCTTCTTCAAACAACAAAAAAAGGAACAGCATAAGAAAAAAAGTCCCAAATTAAGTGAAAATTTCATCGGCTGAACATCAAGATATCCGTTTAGTTTCGTTGACCTTGACGGTAGAAAATCTAAGGCAGCAACGACGAGTTTAGCAGCGCCCCGTTATAATACGTTTTATGTGCGAATTCAAGCGTGCAGCGTGTAAAGTAGCAAAAGCCGGCCGAAGCCAAAGATTCTCGATACCGTGTCCTTGAAGGCGACGGAGTCATTGCGTTTATAATTAACCCAAACGGCGACTATTCCCTCGCAAGTCGACAATCGCGGTCTTCTATAACAGCTCTCTTCTCCATAAGCGTTATAACCGGTATACATACATATTTTACATTTACGAAGAACAACTATTTATTGTTAGAAGAGGTGCGTGTCTACAATATATAATGCTATGCGTATAATAGTGGCAAATTGGAAAATTTGGAGTTATTCTGGTGGTAATAATAATATTTGTAATAAAACCATTACAGAAAATTGTCGAGATATAATTTTGTGTGTATAGGACACATTGTCAATAATATAAATTATATAAAATTAAAAATGGGGTTAAAAACAACAAAAATATCACAAACAACAAGGGATAAATAATAATAGTAATAATAATAATGTTCTTTATTTCTACTGAGACGTAAGCTTACAAGAAAAAAGCACACAAGTAGAAACCGGCGTCAAACAGAAATACAGTTAAGTGAGATATGTATTTACATTACATTTCATAATAAAATAAATTTAGTAATTAATTGAAATATCTTTCTCAGGGTTTCTACTCTAAATTTTTGTTAAATTTTCAAATTTAACTCTATTAAATGATTTTCGTAGGTTCGGGGGTATCCCTAGATACCCTTGTGGCAATTTTGAATGAATTTCTAACTTAGTGAAATCAGATTAACGAATTTTTGCGATTTTAAAATTAACTAACCTTAAACTTTCGAACGACGCCCAGGTAAATAAACACACTGTTTAAATACACACCACAGGAACTGCCCGTTCTGGATATTTAACCCAACTTGAATTTATAATAATGACTTTCAATACACCACGAACACTTATCTTTGGATTTTATTCACGACAAACTTTGATTCAGCCGAGGCCGAATAAAGATTAATGATAATTGAGGGCGTCCTTTCTCTTTCATTTATTTTAAATCGCGAAAGACCGGCGATTGTTTTCTTCCACAGCCAATTTTGATAATTTGCCTAAATAGAAACTACCTCTTGATGACTTTCAATCTAAATGATATTTGTACTCGAGAACGAATGCAGTGACTTAACCAGGAGGTTGTTTGTTGATGATTCTGTGATACGAATTGTCACCAACAAGCTTTAAAAGAGAAAATCCACTACGAATTTATGGAAACCTTTCAGATAAGGATTTAATTGACGAAATATTATCTGTTGTGCTTTGAAATTTACGTGGTTGCTTATTCCAGACGATTTCTACAATAATTTAGAAGAAGTAATTGAATTGGAAGATTGATAAACGAGTAGAATTGTCCATGATACCCCACACTCGTCGTTATCTGGACTTATAATTAATTTCTACCTTCCTCGCCCCAAGGACGGTTGGCTGAGGGGGGAAATGGTAACGCAAAAATTACCAATTATCCCCGCAAGAGGGATATTTGGTTGCCAACGAGTGGCCAACCTGACATTTACTTCAGTATCGAAATGACAACCGAGAGAAATTGTTGTCGTCGTAAACACGACGTTGAACATAACATAATATAATATATTCTTTCAGCGAATATGGTTCAACATCATATATATATGAATGTGTCATCCTTTTAAATTTTCTAAAATTTGTCTCAGATTTTATAATAATAATAACAATAATAATAATAATAACAATAATAATAATAATAACAATAATAATAATAATAATAATAATAATAATAACAATAATAGTAATAATAATAATAAACCCGTTTATTTCAAATACAAATACAACAAAGTAAATGTTCGAAACAAGTCATGGAGAAAAAAAGGACATAATACTTAAAACTAAAATTTTGAAATGAATTAATTAACTATTTGACAGAAAGTCGTTTAGATTATAAAAATTTATCTCTCGCAAATAACATTTTAGATTTTTTTTAAATAGATGAAAATTGTTAACACTTTTTATTTTGCGTGGTAAACTATTATAAAATTTACAACCAATAAAATAAGAACTCTTTTGATAGATAGTCTTTTTGTGAGGGGGAGGTAAAAGGTAGTCCAAAAGGTAACCAAATTTTGCAATTCTATTAGCCGGCAGAAGATTAAAACAGTGTACTAGTAAAGCAATTACGACCGTAGTTCTCGAAACGTTACAAAAATTTCAAGTGTCAACCAGTCAACTGTTGTTGTTCATGAGCGATGGTGCAGCAACAATGTGTAGTGTAGGCCGTTCCCTTAAAGAAAAGTGTGAAGGATTTTTACATGTTACGTGTAAAGTCCATGCTTTACATCTTGTGGCACAAACTATTCGAGAGTGTTACCCGGAGGTGGATGCATTAATAGCAAACACAAAAAAAGTGTTTCTCAAAAGTCCTAAGAGGACTAGGGCATTCCACAGGTTATGCCCTGGTATTCGAGAACCACCACAGCCCATTCTTACGCGTTGGGGAACGTGGTTAAAAGCCGCTTTTTATTATGAACATTTTCAAGAAGTCAAATCCGTTATTTTGCAATTCGTCCCTGCCGAAGCTAGAGCTATTAGGATGAGCCAGAAGGGATTTCTCGATATTTCTGTTGAAACACATCTAAAGAATATTAGCAACAATTACAAAGGGTTAGTAGACGCGATAGAAAATTTGCAAAATTCTGGATTGTCGTTGGTAGAATCAGTGCAAGTCGTGGACGAAGTTAGTACATTGTTACACAGTATAAACGATGCAACAAGTGGACGAGTTTTAGCTAAGTTCGATAGTGTTTTAAAAAAGAATTCGGACTACACGAGATTAAGACAAATGTGCGATGGGGCATCTGCAGATTCCTTGACTAAGTCTAAAGATTATTTTAATTACGCCTGTCTTACTTCGGTAGACGTGGAACGGTCGTTTTCGAAATATAAGAACATTTTTTCGTCTCGGCGAACATCCTTCACCGAGGCAAATGTGGAAACTTATCTGATGGTGCAACTTTTTAAACAAGCCTATCCGCATTATTAAGAAGGATAGAATTTATTTATTATATCTTTATTTACAGTTACATTATTAAGTACAACAAAATAAAAAAAGCGTTCAGTTTCTCAGTTATTTTCTTATTACATCCCATTTACAACGCATACCGTTTTCAATCAAATAAAAAATCATAATGAAAATAAAAACACCTCAGCGTGTACACATATGTATATATATATATATATATATATATATATATATATATATATATATATATATATATATATATCCGCTCTAATTACTAAACATTATTATTGCGTCAGCTTTTATTTTTTTACTCTTGTGTATTAATTTCGAAATATCACATATCTGCTGTGACTCATATATACGCTATTTACAATAAGCGGCCGTTGCGCCTGATTCCGATTCTGTTGGATGGCGCAATTTGGCCCGCTCTAATGATTAAGTTAATAAAAAATGGATTTTTTAGTATGTTCCCATTTTGGGAACGCTCGCCATTGAAAGGTGAGGTCAAATAAATGGTAAAGATAGATATATTTGATTCAAACTGACGAAGTTCTTAAAAAAAAGAACTGCATTGTTGAATCAAACATATTACGTACACTACCATCCAAAAGTATGGGAGCAGCAACGGATTTTACAAAAAGTCACAGATACAGTAAAATTTTATTGTGATTATTAATGAATTTGTACAACATAAGTGACTATCGTCAAATAACAGTAAATTTATTCAAACTTAATAATATTTATGCATTATTTAGCTCGTAAGTTTAGGCAAAGTTTAGGCATTCTTCGAAGCAATTTTTCAAGACAGTCCGCGTCAATTTGTTACCATGCGTTCTGTAAATATTCCCATAGCTGTTGGGTGTTCTAAGATTGTCGCTGTCTAGCCCTTCGATCAAGCTCATCCCATAAGAGCTGAATGGGGGATGAATCCGGACTTTGAGGAAGCCGAACCATCAATTTTAGTTCATTTCTTGCTGCTTTCTCCTCTAAAAAGTTTTTACAGATTCGAGCCGTATGTTTGGGGTCATTGTTTTGCTGGAACACAAACGGCTCACCAACAAGACGGCTTCCGCACGGAATAGCATGATTTTGCAAAATATCAAAATACTCTTCTTTCCGCATTGTACCACTAATTTTCACTAAATTACCCGTAGTTGTTCCAGCAAAACAACCCCAAATCATAACACTAACACCTCCGTGTTTGACGGACGGCACTAAGCAGGTCTCACTAGCTCTTTCTCCTGGTCGTCGAAGAACAAAAACTCTCCGTTTCGTACCAAATAACTCAAATTTGGATTCATCGGTCCATAAAACTGCGTTCTAATCATCCAGTGACCAGTTTGCATGCTCTCTTGCCCAAGTTAATCGTTTCTGTTTATGCACACGTTTTAAAAACGGTTTTTTGCGGCCGATGCATCTCCTTAAACCCGCTGCCAATAATCGCCTCTTGACGGTGGTAACAGAAACATTTGTTCGTCGTTGTGTATTAACGCGCGATGCGATATCCGGTGCCGTTAGACGTCAATCTCGTTTCGAAGTCGTTAGTATAAATCTATCTTCAGCTCCAGAAGTCACCCGTGGTCGCCCACTTCGTCTTCTATCAAGATTTTGCCCTGTCTCTCTTCTCCGGGCCAATGTGTAATGCACACCTTTCGGTGAAATCCCTAACCGTAGAGAAATTTCTCTTTCGGTATATCCTTCGTCGCGAAGAGTACAAATAGTACATCGTTGTTCTGCAGTCAACTGTCTGCGTTTTGGCATTTTTTCGCTCAGTACTTTACCAAATTGTTATAATTGCGCACTGAATTCAAAAGCGATAAGACGCTAAGGATTAATATCTTTACCACATGCACTAAGCGATTACCGAAGTAGTATTAAACCGTTTGACCGAAAGTAATTACTGCAGGTATCCTACCCCATCCCCGTCAAACAATAGTCGTATTCTTGAAAAAGAGCAATAAAATGTATTTGGGTGAAATTTGTACGTAAATGTTTGTTTTTTATGGATTATGTGTAACAATTTTATATTTACATAGGATAATTTAGAATAGGGATTAACGATTTCACGATATGCCTAACAGTTGTATTATTTTGAAGGAGTTTCACCTTGCTTCCAAACATATGGACGGTAGTGTATATTAAATGAAACAGATATATTTTCAAAGCAAACTTGAGTTATTTGTTTTAAGAAATCATATGTTTGAATCAAATAACGATGTCAAAAAAATTATTTCTTTAAATTAAAAAAAAATACATCTTTGCCGCCATTTAAAATTACGATTTGGATGGCTGAATGCATATTTGTTTCATTCAAGACCTTTTTTTCCCCTGTGTATTTGAAGTAAAATAATGATTACTATATTAGTTTGTTCTGCATCCTCAAAAGCATTTTAGATGCGTTACGTTACTTTTCCGATACTCCGTACAGCGCTAGAGAGCGCTAGGAGCGAAAACAAAATAGCGCCGATATCTAGGAGGCCGTCCGTGTCGTTACGCTTATGTCCTTGTGCGTGGTTTCGATGTATGAGTATGTATCGGTACACACTTCCTTGCCGAACAGCGACGTATTTAGATGCTTCTACGCTTACCTATCTATCTACTTGCCTCTGTGTGTGTGTGCGTGTGTACGAAGTATATTTAGACTGCACTATGAACGGACGAAACTCATTCGAAATTTATTATTATTGTATGTATGTATTGGCGTCGTGTATGGTTGGGCGGGCAAGCCCGATGAAAGTATGCGTACGGCATAGATCGCGATCCAGCCAACGCTACACGTGCTGCTGCCATGCGTTATTGATGTTGTTGTGATCGTATTCGCAGTGTTTTGTTTTCAGCGATGATCCGTAGTTAGATAGATGGATCGCGAATTTTGCATTTCAGCTACCAATCTATCTGTTAACATGTACAATTATCTATGGATATACGAGATTAATGTGAATTATACATTTACATTTTAACGTGTTCATATGATTTCAATATTGTATACCCGGGTTCCTACCCCCCCCCCCCCCCCCCCCCCCCCCCCCGTGAATCTATTATGGTACTTAAAAGAGTGACAGAGCCTACGGCAAACAAGACATCGCATCGACTGCAGTATCTCATAACTCAACGCTTCATTTAGGACGTTACTATGTTGAATTTGAACCGTGGAATTTGGCTGAACACGATAATTAGAGTTTGTTAAAAAGGTGGTACCGGCAGTGGCGCACCCCATAAAAGTAGGTACGTAATATACAATATTGGTGAAAAATAATATTGTTACCTTTTCCTGTCGTCTTGATGTCCACTGTGGCAATTTGCAACCGCCTTGGTAAGCTGCGTAGAATTACAACATCAGCAATGCTTCCATTGTCGATTCGTTGTCGATATGTTGTGAATACGTTGTCGTATACTTCGAAAAATGATCGTTCGACATCCAGTGAAGTAAGATTTGCAAATGTCAGATATTCCTTTTCCTCATCTAGGCACTCTTGATTTTCAGTTATAGACCGAACCTTTTGTAAATCGGGATTTTTCGTTAAAATTGCAGCAAATTTTTGAGCAACATCGACTCCTATAGTGTTCGTCAAGTCTTCTAGAGCGGCTTGTAAATTGTTCATGCAATTTAATGCGTCTCGTGCAGATAAATGTTCTCTAATTGCTCAATAGCTTATGCAACTTCAGAATAGTTCATGGAAATTTCATCTATTTGTTGTTGAACGTCCGAATTGGAAAAACGTTGTTGACTATCTCGAACTGCTGCAGAATCATTTGAATCAAGTTTCAAGATGACATTTTCCACTTGTGAAAAATATTTCTGATAGTAAGATACTGCCTGGAGCCATGTTCCCCATCGCGTTATTACAGGCTGAGGTGGTGGTGGTAATTTCGGACACAATTGTTTGAATACACGGATGTGCTTGGGAGATTTGACGAACACTTTTTTGGTAGATGCTATTAACTTATCCGCCATCGGATACTTTCGAATGGTTTCTGCTATGAGGTGACATGCGTGTATGAGACATGTTATGTGAAGAAGAGTCGGAAAGCATATTTTCAACATCCTACCAACTCTCAGCATTGTTGCGGCTCCGTCAACAGCGAACATTGTGATTTGGGTTCCTGTGATACAAAATTCTCTCAACGAATCTTTTATTATCTTGACAACGGTTTCTGCATTAGTTTTCTAAATCCTTTTACTGAATAACAACAATGAAGCTGGTGGACCATCACGTTTTAAAGGACGCGCTACAACATGAATGACGCTGTGTTTCCGAACATAGGCAGATTTTCTTATTTCTCAACTCGTCTTCTATACATTCCTTTACTGTACCTTGCGCACGTGGCAAATTGTATCGTAATTGCATAGATGTTGGCAGCTTCCATGAGAGAATGTACTTAGCCCAAAAAAGGCGAAAGTGTTCATTAGATACTAGATGTTGTGGGATGTTGCACACACTTAACATAAAAATAAAATCATATAAAAATTGCCAGTATAGAATACTGTTTCGTAAATTCAATACATGATGTTTACTTTTACAATGTTTTCTACATTCAAACGTTACACCCTTTGGGCGTACCATCTCCGCGTACTTATTTGGCGTGCAGCGTGCGACGTACTGTCGCTTTGAACACTCTCGCGGTACTGTCGAGATCGAGTACGAGTTGAAAATTACCCCTATCCACGCCGCTACCGCTACGCTACTGCCATCCGGTACCACCTTTTTAACAAACTCTACTTATCACGTAGGTTAAGAGAAAAATATATTGCAAAACTTTCCAAAATTAAACGTTAAATTGTACGATATTAGAAATAAGTCCGCACATACACTGTGCACCAAGAGAAAAATAAAACGTAACAGTATTTAATGTTTATTTATTTATTATTGATAATAATAATAATAATAATAAACTTTATTCGACCAACAGGAGACCCCAATCGCCCAACAGGAGACCCCAATTACAGGACGAAATAATAATACGAATACATGTGCACATAATGCAAAGAGAAATATAAAATATAATACTTAATAAAAGATAACTGAAAATATATATATATACTCCACCGATCCATCGCGTCACCGGCAAAAATATCTGCATAATATTTATTTGCATTCACACACATGTTTTCAACTGGCGATTTCAGCAGCACATTAGTTCTTGCAGCTAAAGGCCGAAACGATTGAACACTACGCGAAGACAAACGAGGAACGTTCAAATTTATTTTTGACAGCAGATATGGGCAATCGATTTGATTGCCAATAAGTTTGAAGAGAAACCGCGCACTGCAAATTTGTCTTCTTTCCGAAATACTCCGGACCGCATGTCGTTCCAATAATAATGATCATTTTGTATTAAATATTTCTTGAATGTAATTTTCGTTTGACGTACTGTTGTATTCCAAACTCCTTGTACTTCAGTCATAAAGTCGAAAAGATAAGGGGTGCAATTTAAAAAAAAATGATTCGGGGGAGGTTTCTTAGAGGGTGGTTTACTAAGGGTAGCTTTAGAAAGCATATCTTTTAGGATTCTATAAACCATTTTCGACGACACCTTGCTCGATCTTATATCTCAACAAATAAGGAAGATACCGCTTGTAACATTGAATCGGGGACAACCTGTATGTAATTCATTGATGAATCCTCTATTTACTTCATCAACCTAATGACGTGTCATTGCTTAATTTTATTGCTGAATCAATTTTCCAGATATTTCCCAAACGTGCCCAAAATTGCTTTTTTCTTCTTTTAATTTACTTAGAAATAAGGAACAAATATTCCACTATACGATGACTAACACACAAATACGTCATGCTGCATAGGCGTAATATTAGTTAAATAACTAGATATTCTACGTGCTTTTGTTATATTGCGTCAAAAAATGTTATGTGTACGTAGAAAATCAACTAAAAATATTAACCGATATCATCGGTGCCAAATAGATTCATAATTCTGATGCGACACGTGATTGCTAAAAAGCAATGTGTTAATGGAAATAATGAATACAGCAGACGTACTGGCGGTAACAGTTTCTCACCATTCATTGAAATCACCGAACGTAATACTCGTCTCTCTACACTGATCTTTTATGTGCGCATAAATTTATACGTTTTAGATCAATTGCGACTCGTTGTAAGTTAATCATAATTGGTGTCAATAAAAGTGGTCTATTATTCACAAAGTTAGTTTAATAATATCTATCAGCGCTACCGTTTTCTAGACAAGCTCATCCTCAGGCGACAAACTTTAAATTTAAAAACAGCAAGAATTATGTCGAAATTCAAGAATGCAGATACCGTAGACTGGATGCATTTGAAGTAACAATTTCAAATTAGTAATAATTAGAGCCCGGTAACTGAATAGCAATCGCAGCGGCGGTGTGACTGTGTTTAGGTGGGCTGGGAGAGCTGGTCGATTATGATACGAGACGACAAATCTAGTGTTGGGCATAATCGATATATTTCAATAATCGAATGAATCGAAATAATCGTTTAAAATAATCGAATGATCATTCGAAATTTACTAACGATTTCGATTATTTTCCACGATTATTTGACAGAATCCGAGTGACGAGTGAATTATTTCGAAACTCGAAACCTCGAAGTTTCGAATACAGATCTCGAATCGTAATCCGTTTGTGTGCTCCTGCGCAGTCGAAACGAATAATGAATGATTTCTGAACCATAATCGAATGATCGATTATTCAGATACAATCGATATATCTCGATTATATTATTCATAATCGCCCAACACTAGACAAATCATCATCACTCAGTTCAGTTTAGCATTGGATAGCGGATAGGACGTGTTGATTTTATTGATACAGACGTAGTTATTAATTGTGGTTTTTAGTGAACATGTCGAAGGCTAAAAAGCGACCCTTTCAAGACATAGTAAATAAGTTTATTTCTGACTTTCCCGATTTGTTTTACAACGGGAGTAAGATAGTTTGTAAAGTGTGCAAAATACATTTGATGTCAAATAAGAAGTGGAACTGTACAAGACACGTAAATTCCGCACAGCACAGAAAACGAAAATTGGGCGTGCCACCGAGAAGTGCATTTTTTTATGTAATTCTTATGTTGATAAACTGTAATTTGCCACTAGGCTTACTCGATAAACAACCGTTTAAGGACTTTTGGGACAAATACAATCCCGAGTTGCGGTTGCCAACGGAGAAAACGGCACGTAAGCATGTTGCATTTGTATGCGATGACGTGGAAAAGAAAATGAAACGCATATTGAAAAAGCAGTTTCTTTGGTTATGTGTTGACGAGACAACAGACTGTAAAAAAAAATCAATTGTAAATATTATGGTACGCATACTAGACCCTAGTAAACCTACATTACCACTGTTACTAGCTAACCGAAGACTACAAGAGTGTACTGCTGCAGCGATTACGAAGGTTGTACTTAGTACGTTGGAAAAGTGTTATATTTCAACAGATAAAGTGTTGATGTTAGGAGCGATGGCGCAGCGATAATGCGTTCGGTAGGCCGTTCTCTTCCTGAACATGGTTACAAGTGTTTACATGTTATGTGTAAAGAGCATGCTTTACATCTTGTGGCAGAAACCATTCGACAATGCTCTCCCGAGGTAGATGCATTAATAGCGAGCACAAAAAAAGTATTTTTGAAATCTCCCAAACGCCTACGATAATTTCACACAGTGTCTTGGTATTCGTCAACCACCGGAGCCAATTCTTACACGTTGGGGAACATGGTTGCAGGCAGCTTTTTATTATGTTGAACATTTCAAAATAGTAAAAGCTGTTGTTGCACAATTCAATCCTGCCGAAGCTGCAGCTATTAAGGAGAGCCAGTCGAAATTTCCGCTGAAACAGGTTTAAAAAATATTCGTAGCTACTATAAAGGATTAGCTGACGCAATAGACCAATTACAAAATAGATCGTTATCATTATTGGAGTCTCTGCAAATTATGGACGGAGTGCATACACAGCTTCTGACTATACATGACGCAAAATATAATCGCGTTTTAGAAAAGTTCGAGAGTGTGCTACAGAAAGATCCCGATTTCAGCACACTACATCAAATTTGTGATGGTGTATGGATTAATCAACTGACTAAGTACAAAGAGTATTTTAATCATGCATGTATAACATCGGTAGATGTTGAACGCTCTTTTTCAAAATATAAACTCATTTTCTCACCACGGCGAACATCGCTCACCGAGAAAACTGTGGAAACACTGGTGTCAACTTTTTTCCACTCTTATCCATATGATGTTAATACTGATAATGGTGCTTCTAGATTTACTGTTCCGTAGCCAAGGCTGCTTGAAAGGGTGAGTGTTTCACTACTTATCTCATATTATAATTATGTATTAGTTCTGTTATTTTTTTTTCTATTTTCTTACTATTGTTTTTCGTATACTAGGCAGGTACGGCTATGGCACGGCTCCCTGTTGCCGGGTTCTAGTAATAAGTTAGGTAAATATGTGTAAAACAAGGACTATCACACACACTTTAAAATACCGACATTATCAATGTAAATCACAGTACTAGATTTACATTGACAATGTCAGTATTTTAAAGTGTGTGTGATAGTCCTTGTTTTACAAATACTTAATTTATTACTAACTTTAATTTGTTACTTCAAATGCATCCAGTCTACAGTATCTACATTCTTGAATTTTAACATAATTCTAGCTGTTTTTAAATTTAAAGTTTATTGCCTGAGGATGAGCTTGCCTCGAAACCGGTAGCGCTGATATATATTATTAAACAAACTTGGTGAGCAATAGACAACTTTTATTGACACCAATTATACGTTTTACACTGTAAAAATCTCGATATATTCTATAAAATTTTTATTAGCGTAGAATCATTTCACCTATTGTCTTCTTCTTTCATTGAGCATTTCTGGGGGTTTGCATGGCCATATAGTAACAAATTTTTAACATTATTCAACACTAAGATGGAACTACGATTTTTTCAGGGGAGTCCACACTAATAGTGTTAAAAAGTAAACACTATTTTAGTGTAATGCCTAGTGTAAAACTAGCACTACTATAAATAGAACATCTACACTACATAGTGTTGCATTTTAGTGAATTTTACAACATGAAGGTAGTGTAAATTGATAACACTATCACTATATTGACGGTACACTACTGTTTTGTACAAGATAGGCGCCATAAATTCTCGGCTTGACAGGCTTATACAGGTTCGAGCGTGTTCTCCGTTGTGTTATAGTTGCACATGTGCGACGCCTACACTATATATATTACGGCTCGAAGAGTAGTAGTTTTTAATAGCCGGACAACGTGCCTAGTGCATGAAAATGTCTTAGGTAACGAAAATTGAGTACCGCGCGGACATTAGGGTTTTAACGAAAGAAGGGCATCCGCCTAATCACATTAAACAACGTTTAGACGACGTCTATGGTGATTTATCTGCTCGACTAAAAAAAGTGGGCAAAATGTTTCCGTTTGGGGCAAGAATCCCTTGACGATAATGACCGCCCCGGTCGGCCAATCGAACTGATAACGTCTCAAAACATTTCAATTATTAAAGAAATGGTATTAGCAGATCGCCGTTTGAAAGTGAAAGAATTAGCAATGATGTCTACCATTTCTGAAACAAGTATTCGCCGAATTCTCCATTTGGGCATGACTAAGATTAGTGCAAGAGGAGTACCGCATCTTCTCTCTGCTCTCCAACGTGAACGTCGGGTCGAATGTGCGCGTTCGTTTTTAAACATGCGTGGAGACGATTCGAAACCGATTTTGGAGTCCATCTCGCACCAATCTTATTCACATCTAAATGGCCACACGGTACTCAATTTTCGTTACCTCAGACATTTTCTTGCACTAGTCACGTTGTCTGTCTGGAACCTCTATAAGCCTGTCAGGCTGAGAATTTATGGCGCCTACCTCGTATATGCCGTGGAAACATGTAACACTACAAAGTGTACTTTTCTTACACCAAAAATTTACTTGAATTTACTTTCATCTAGTGTATCGCTTGGAGTATATTTTACCTGAAAACCTGGTAAAAGCTAGATTGAGTGCAGTCACGTCAGGGTACATTTAGACGGAGAAATCTCTTTATTTATCGGACATTAATAAACTTATTTTCTTTTTAATATTAATGCTACATCCTAACCTATTGAATCTTTAATAAGGATACTACTACCAAAAATGAGATACCAGTAATAGTATACTGCTGATGTATATAAAACGTTGTATAATGCTAAATGGTCAATGACCTATTACAACTTGTTCATAGAAATATTACTATCGAAGTTTAGATTCATATATATATCAACCTTCAACCGAGTTTTTCCGGTGACAGTAGCGTTCAAAATGTGCCCAATGTCAATTATAAACATGAATAATTGGGTGGGAGGTACTCTGGTTTAAGCATTTATTGGAACTGCCTCTTCCTCTGTGAGGCATGGTCTAAATTTCACTAATCAAGGACATATGGACAAATAAATATTATATGACAGCGTTTAATACGGGGGTAATCTGAAAAGTTTCCAGTCTAACAAAGAAACAAGTATTCTTTGTCAAATTCGATTTTATTTCTCAATATAGTCTCCTTGTAAGTTTACACTCTTTTCCCAGCGATGTTCCCATCTCTTCAATCCGTCTACACGCAGAGAAACGTTTACTTGCCTCAATTCAAGGCAATTACTGTTTCAATTATCCACAATACAATAATTTTTTTTCTTTAAGACATTTGTTAACTTGATTCATGAAAATTTTGCAGAAAATTTGAAGAAAGCGATTCTCAGTATAAGTAAATGGCCCTTATAATACAAAACAATATTTTTTTAAGGATAGTAAATAGTTTTCCTAATTAAAGAAAGCGTTTAGACATTGTTCATAAAACAATAGTTTCATTTTCTTAAAATAAAGCATTTATTTACTTAGAATTCTTGAAATGCATATTATTTATATGCACATTATTAATTGTGCTTACTTTGCTAAAGACTGTACGACATATCCGTACACAATGCTATAAATTATTCACATTGCTTGTGATTTTAGAAAGGCTAAGGCAGAAGTTATCTACAGAATAATGTTCAAACAAAAGTGAGCTTAATGCAGAAGTACAAATGAAAAAAGTGCTTAGAAACAATAACCAAGGTAATGCTAATAAATAGTTGATGGTATTGATGGAATCACTACCGGTAAAAACAATGTGAAAAGAGAAAGGCACTACCGCTTTTTGCTTCTCTCTCAGTTCATGCCACTAATCTTCAAAAACAATACTGAAATATTTCCTGGCACCACCTACTTTCAAGAGATATAGTCATGCCGTCCTAGATAGTAGCGACAGTAACCCAAATACAGATGTAATATTTTTTGCTTTTTATTAATATTTACCATGTATACTAATTTAACTCCAGTTTTTTTTATATATTATAGTTAATTAAATTGTTATTAAATAAATTAAATGAACCAAAATAAATCAAAATAATCTTTTACACCAACAAGAGATGCAAATATTCCTGTGTCAGGAACACTTTTACAAGAAAAGGCCATAGAATATGGTCAACATTTAAGGGTAACAAGTTTTAAGGCCAGTGCCGGTTGGCTTAATAAATTTAAAAAAAAAAGGAAAAACTTGTGTGTGATATCTGAAATATCGGATTTTTGATTATAAAAATTTTAGATACGATATATCACAGAAGAACTTATGTGGGGAAAGTTCTGCAGTTGATGAAAACCAGGTTGTTGACTAGATCAGACATATGCTGCCGAGGATATTGAACTCCTATAGTGAAGACGATATTTTCAATGCTGATGAGACCGGATTGTTTTTTAAGTGCATGCCTAACAAAACTTTAGCATTTAAGCACGACAAATGTTTTGGTGGCAAACTTAGCAAAAAGCGTGCTACATGTCTCCTTGCTTCAAATATGAGTGGTACAGAAAAATTAAAACCTGTGATTATTGGAAAAAGCGCTAAGCCAAGATGTTTTCGAGGAATTAAATGGTTAGCAGTGAACTATAAAAATAACAGGAAGGCATGGAAAAGCGGAATATAATAATGTCTGTAGATAATTGCCCTGCACATCCTCCAATACAGCATAAACTGAAAGCCATTAAATTGCAATGTTTTCCACCTAATGCTACATCCAAATTGCAACCTTTAGACCAGGGTATTATAAGAAACTTTAAGCATCACTACAAAAAGAGAATTTTGAAACTTATTTTGGATGGCTTAGAAAAAAACATGTCTGTTCCTAAAATAACGCTTTTGGATTGTGTTAATCAGGTTACAATGACTTGGAATGTTGATTTAAAACAAGTTGTAATTGAAAATTGTTTAAAAAAAGCAGACTTTAATATCACTCAATATGAAGAAGAGGATGAAATTCCTCTATCTCAGTTAAGAGAAAGCTTGCTGATTGAGAAACAGAAGAAATACAGAACGATTTGAAAAGATGTAACGAATTATTAAATATAGAGGATGTGACATTAGAATCTTTTCTTGAAATGGATTCTAATGTGTTAACGACTGATCAGTTGACATACCATGATATTTTGGAAAGTGTGTCAACAATTACATCAACCCTACAAGAGGAAGAAGAAAGTGATGAAGAAGTTCCTGTTCAAAAACCATCACATAGAGAAATCACATGCGCTCTTGATACTTTAAAAAACTACTTTATGACAGAGGAGGAAACACCGGATTCAATTTTCATGTCAATGAATAAAGTAGAAAAATTTTATGAAGCAAATCGCTCTAGAGTGTCGCGTCAAAATTTAATAACAGACTACTTTCCCAAACCATTAGAAGAAAGTGTTTTAAAACTTTGAAATAAACATGTCTACACTGTTATATATTATTATCTACGTTGTTTTGTTATTTGTTCGGGTTCTTTATACAATAATCTCCAAATACATATCTGTTGTTTAAATAATATCTTATTAATACATATGTACTTTTTGAGTTAAATTAGTGTATAATAATGTATATTTCTCAATAAAAATGAAATTTTGAAGTTTTTTTCGGTTTTTCTGTATCTCGAGTTTTCCGTAACTCGAATTTATAGGCAAGAGTTTAAAGGTTCGAGTTAGGGAGGTTCCACTGTAATTTGTAAGCTAGTTTTGTTATTTTTAATGGAAGAGGCCGACCACCAATCACCCTATTTTTGACGAGTAGTGTCATTTTTTTGTTGAGGCTTGAAACTTTTCAGACCATCCTCGTACGTATTATGTGAAATTAGATTGTTTATGTATTTAAGTTTTAATCGGACCTGATATAAATTTACACAATTACTACACCCATACTTACTTTATTTACATTTTTTGTTGGTACTAAAATTGTAAAAGATAGTGCATTTAAATCGGATATTGAAGTTTAATTTTGCAAAGAAAGAACTTAAGAAATCATTAGGTACAATATTTATTAAGGTATTTAGCAAAAAGCGCTTAGTAATTCGCAAACCATTGTTGATTTTCAAATACATGCACCGTACATATCGTGTCCCGTGTTATACACATAAATGAATTTAAAAGTACTCGCATAGACTTCTTTTATTTCATAGCTTTCAAGAGTAGTATGAAATTTGTAGAGATATTTTCGTCCAAGGTCGTAATTACACAAGTTATTTATACCGGTTGTGGGACTCGCTTTCATATATTATAAAGTTCAATAATTTTTTTCGATTTGCATATACGACTGGCTACACATATACATACATACATACAATACATATACATAAATATAGATATCAAAACGTGTTTGTGAATTTTTCGAAATCAAACAGAAAATTACCGTATTGTAACAAGTAAGAAATAACCATTTTGTTACTGTTATTATTACATATTAGTTTATAAACTATAAGTAGGTAAATATACGAATATCGTAAAATTGATGGCACTAAAACCGTTATCGGAGTGAATCCCTTTTTAACACTTGACAGTTCTTCAATGTATTTGTAAATATGATCACGTAGATTTATGTTGTCCGTAATTTATTTAAACTGTGGCAAGCAATTGGCATCGATTGCTTAGAAAAACTACTGACATATTTATGAAGATAAATAAAATCTAAATAACATGTAAAATGTAATGTTTTCAGGATATACACTACCGGCCATAATTATTTGCGCACTTACATTTTTGCTTGGATTTTAGAAAATTATTTATTTATTGTTATTTAGGGGGTATAATTATTTACCTACAAGTAAAAGAAAGATATCATATTAAATAAGGTATGAGAACTTAAAACTGGGACTATATATATACAGTACCGTTCATGGAAGTTCGGGCAAGCTGACAAATTATATTAACTGTTTAGGAAAAAAATTTAAAATTATATAATATACATTTCTGTGAGGAATTATTAAAACTAACCTTTCCTGGAAACCTTTTACCAATTTCCAGGTAGTATTTGTCTATTATAAGACCGTTATCCTAAAATATATAATTATGTTGGAAATCCCCAATAATTACAATGACAATAAAGCTTTATAATAATCCCTAGGAGGGTTAGCTGATTCACTCGTGTTACCTGGAACTATTCGTATACCCTTTATAAAGTATTATAACATTTGTAAACGCAGTAGTTCTGAAGAGATTGTTATTGTGAAAGTATCTGTGGTTGTGCAAGTGAAAAATAAAATAATTTCGGTTTGACTGCTTAAAATGCCCTGGTGGAAAGCCTCTAGCTGTTTCAAAACGATCTGCTATTATTACCTTGCATCAGGAAGGGTACGCAGAAAGACGAATTGCGGATAAATTAAAAATAAAAAAATCTACAGTACATGATACTATAGTTCGATTTAAGACAACCGGTGACGTGCAAGATCGTAATCGGCCAGGACCGTCAAGAAAAACGACTCCTGCGGAAGATTTACGAATAAAAATAATTAGTAAGCGCAATAGAAGACTAACAGCATCAGAAATTGCTGCAGAATTTAATAATGAGCGAGATTCCAAAGTTTCTGTGAGTACTGTGAAACGTCGGCTGAAAGAGGCTGGGTTGCATGGGCGAGTGGCTTGTTGAAAACCGTTACGCCGAAGAGGAAATAGGCTAAAACGACTGAAATGGGCACAAGCTCATAGAGATTGGATAGTGGACGATTTTAAAAACGTTTTGTGGACTGACGAATCCAAGTTTGAGGTTTTTGGAAATAGACGGAGAGTTTTCGTACGCAGATCAAGAGGGGAAAGAATGTTACGGGAGTGTATAGTTCCTACGGTGAAGCATGGAGGCGGATCTGCATTGGTTTGGGGTTGTTTTTCCTTAATCGGAACAGGGGACTTGCTCAAAGTTGAGGGCATAATGAAAAAAGAAGAATATCGGAAAATCCTGGAGGAAAATGCCATACCGTCAGGAGTCCGATTAATTGGTCGTGGATTTGAGTTTATGCAGGACAATGACCCCAAACATAAATCTAAATTGTGCACAGATTACCTGCAGCAAGAAGAAAATGAAAGAACCCTCAAAATTATGGAATGGCTTCCACAGTCCCCCGATCTGAACCCGATAGAATTGTTATGAGATGAATTAGACCGATGTGTTAGGAAAAAGTGTCCAAAATCGAAGGAACATTTGTGGACCATTCTCCAGGAGGTATGCACAAGCTTGCCCAATGAAACATTAACAAAATTAGTGAATCGGATGCCGAGAATAGTGGCAGCAGTCCTAAAGGCAAAAGACGGATTTTTCGACGAAAATCGGATTTAAATTATTTGTATTACATTAACTTTTTCTTTTTAATAAATTTGTGTTTGAAAATATGTAAAATCATGTAAGTAAGTATTAAATACATGGCCATTTAATATTTCTCTTATTTTCTTTGACTTCCGTACATTTTTTTGCTTGCCCGAACTTCCATGAACGGTAGTGTATACGAATATCGTATAATTGATGGCACTAAAACCGTTGTCAGGGTGAATCCCTTTTTAACACTTGACAATTCTTCAATCTATTTGTAAATATGATCACGTACATTTGTGTTGTCCGTAATTTATTTAAATTGTGGCAACGAATTGGCATCGATTGCTTAGAAAAACTACTGACATATTTATGAAGATAAATAAAATCTAAATAATATATAAAATGTAATGTTTCAAGGATATACACTACCGGCCATAATTATTTGCGCACTTACATTTTTGCTTGGATTTTAGAACATTATTTATTTATAGTTATGTAGGGGGTATAAAGAGAGAACTTAAAAATTGGGACTATATACATATACGAGCCCCTTCCCATACCAGTTGGCCCACCTACTTTATCGCTTTATTTTAGAAATTTCAGCAGAAAATAAAAACGTGTGCCAAAAAAGGCTTTGTTTTCAAATATCAACTCGTTTTGATATTGTTACAAGGTAAGCCAACAGGTCAAGGTGGCTTTGAAAAAGGGACGCCAAACAATTGATAAGAGCTGTCAGAACGTATTTTATTTAGTTCAATTTTAATTCAGCCCTTTAAAGGTTAGAATTTTTTAAAATGAGTAGAGGAAACTTTTTAGATGAAAAATTTCGTTCAATTGTTATAAATTTTGTTAATTCTGGAAAATCTAATTCGGAAATAGCAAATTTATTGGAGTTATCTCGATATAGTGTAAGACATATTGCTAGAAGATATAAGACTACTGGTTCAGTAGCCGCAAAGCCCTGATATGTAAGAAAAAGCAAAATTACAGATGCGAATAACAGAGGACTAAGAAGAATTATTGTGAAAAATCGCCGTGTTAGTTATCTTGAATTAAGTGCTTTGTGGAGCAATGCTGTTGGAAGGCGAATTTCGAGATCCACATGTCATAGAGAGACCCACAAACTAGGATTTGGCACTTATAAGGTAGCAATTTTTATGTTTTACACAGAAACTGGTATTTTATAACCGGCGGTTTTATTTTAGGCCAAACAAAAGCCACTTTTAACACCACGCCAGAAGAAAAATAGATTACGATGGGCGAAAGAACATAAAGATTGGACACCTCAGCAATGGCATGCAATACAGTGGAGCGATGAAGCCGGATTCGAAGTGTGTGTTGGAGACAGTAGAAGTCGAGTTATCCGCAGAAAACATGAGGCGTTCCATCCCGATTGTCTTAAAAGAAAGCTAAAATGTCCGGCATCGATTATGATATGGGGCAGCAATGTCATCAAACGGGGTGGGTAAACTTAATTTTATTGAAGGAACTGTCGAGACTAACAAATATTTAGACATTTTGGAAGAATCGCTTTTACCGGTCATGGAAGAATACTTGACATCGGCTCAAGATTTTGTGTTCCAGCAGGACGGTACAGGATGTCACACTTCAAAAAAGCTTTAAAATGGATGGAAGACAAAATCATACCACTTTTGGAATGGGTTTCTAGCAGTCCCGATTTGTCTCCTATCGAAATTTTGTGGCACGAGATGAAGAAAGTACTCCGAAAACATCCTGCTAGAACAATTCCTGAACTGAAGCAAAGGCTTCAGGAAATATGGGATTCTTTTACACCAGAATTTTGTCAAGGCTTGGTTAACACTATGCCCCGAAGAATTTTGGATGTCACAAAAAATAAAGGCGAAGTAACACAATTGTAAACTGTAAAATAGTCTTTTTGTTAATTCAAGGTTTGTTGAAATTCTTTCTATTTATGCACATTTTGTATTATATATCGGTTTAAGTCTGTAAATACATAGTTATTTTTGTTTAAAGATGTTAAAAAGGTTAAATAAATAAAAAATAATAATGTTCTTGTGGTATATTACTTATAATTTTTCTTATAAATTACAAATTCTAAAAAATTCTAGGTTAGGCCAACTAATATGGGAAGGGGCTCGTATACTCAGTGATATAGAAATTGCAACAGCTACAAGGGGTTGGAACATACAATGTTGTTCATCAGTGTCAGTGTTATTAATTCAATTAATAATGCAAAATTTTGTACGTATGTATATCAAGTGCTACAAGAGCGTAGAACTTACACGTTAAATATACGAAGCTCAATATCCAGAGAGACGTATGCCTGATCGTAAAGCGATGTTATTGCGATTAGATAGGAATCTTAACAAATCAGGTTCGTTTGCTGCAGCAAGGCTAGAGAAGTGCAACAAGAATAATGAAGAAAGAAGAGAATTAGTTTTAGCTTGCATTAATGTTAATAAGTATGTTTCCTCTAGAGAAATTTGGAGTTTCAGATATTCTGAAGAAAAATAAGTGTTATAAATTTAAACCGTCTCAAATATTAAGACCTGAAAGAAGACTTCAATTTTGTAACTAACATTTGGGCCAAGTGAACGCAAATCCAAATTTCAAAAATATAATTTTGTGAAGCATATTGTTACATTTGAATTTTTAGAGATAACTGAGAAAAACTCGTACAGTTGGGAATAATGCCATCTGGTACATTTCTTGAACACTAACAGGTGGCACAAATTGCGACGTCTAAAACAGCGCTGCATACCCTTTCAAACAGGTCCACATTTCTTTAATTCGGGTAGAAACAGCAGATATTACAGCAGGTTTAGTTTTACAAGATTCGGCAACGCCTACTTATCATATTTTGGAGAATACTTTACATTTACCATTAATATACAAATATGAGATCCATAATTTTGCTATTGTCTTTCGATTATTCGAAAACGAAATCACGTCTCGTCATCAAAGATCTTCAAAATAGCAGAAATTTTCTGAGTATATCGAATTTCTCGGAACGATTTAGAATGTTACGGAATATGGAATTGCATGGTGCTCGCTAACGACGGGAAATACAGTAATTGATTCACTATCGTCGTCATGAATCATGAATTACATGTAAGTAGTAGGGGAATTAGAAATAAAGGTATTATGCAAAAACTGCATTTAAGTTTGAACAGTTTGATAATTTACGTCCCATTAGCTCCTTATGCGTCATGTAGTAAATATTTGAAAAATTACCCGAAATTCAAATCAGAGATTTTATTAATAAAAATATAGCATTCTTCCATCGTGTCAGTCTGGATACAGATCACGCTACAGCAGTCCCACTAGTTCGTCAACGTTATTAATTATGTTTGTACTGCCGTTGATTCTGGTACAATCGCAACTCTGGTTTTGTTCGATTACTAACTCGCTTTTGATACTATTAAGGCATGGAGTTGTGTTAATCGACTATCTTGAATAACGGGAGCATACAACACAACAGAAATTGCAGAAAACCGGCTGCATTTGGAGAAAAAGGAAAACAACGCATCGTTTAATATATCAGTGATCACACTGATCACTAGAGTTTGTTAAAAAGTTGGCGCACCGCATAAAAGTAGGTACGTAATATACAATATTAGTGAAAAATAATATTGTTACCTTTTCCTGTCGTCTTGATGTCCACTGTGGCAATTGGCAACTGCCCTGGTAAGCTGCGTTGAATTGTAACATCAGCAACGCTTCCATTGTCGATTCATTCAGCCGGTGAATACGTTGTCGTATACTTCGAAAATGATCGTTCGACATCCAGTGAAGTAAGATTTGCAAATGTCAGATATTCCTTTTCCTCATCTGGGCACTCTTGATTTTCAGTTATAGACTGAACCTTTTGTAAATCGGGATTTTTCGTTAAAATTCCACCAAATTTTTGAGCAACATCGACTCCTATAGCGTTCGTCAAGTTTTCTAGAGCGGCTTGTAAATTGTTTATGCAATTTAATGCGTCTCGTGAAGATAAGTGACTGTTTTCTAATTGCTCAATCGCTTGTGCAACTTCAGAATAGTTCATGAACGTCCGAATTGGAAGAAAGTTGCTGACTATCTCGAACTGCTGCAGAATCATTTGTATCAAGTTTCAAGATGACATTTTTCACTTGTGAAAAATATTTCTGATAGTAAGATACTGCCTGGAGTCATGTTCCCCATTGCGTTATTACAGGCTGAGGTGGTGGTGGTAATTTCGGACACAATTGTTTGAATACACGGACGTGTTTGGGAGATTTGATGAACACCTTTTTGGTAGATGCTATTAACTTATCCACCATCGGATACTTCTTTCGATTGGTTTCTGCTACGAGGTGACATGCGTGTATGAGGCATGTTATATGAAGAAGAGTCGGAAAGCATATTTTCAACATCCTACCAACTCTCAGCATTGTTGCGGCTCCGTCAGTAACGAACTTTGAGACTTGGGTTCCTGTGATACAAAATTCTCTCAACGAATCTTTTATTATCTTGACAATGGTTTCTGCATTAGTTTTCTGAATCCTTTTACTGGACAACAACAATGAAGCTGGTGGACCAATACGTTTTAAAGGACGCGCTACAACATGAATGACGCTGTGTTTCTGAGTATCAGTTGTTTCATCCACACATAGGCAGATTTTCTTATTTCTTAACTCGTCTTTTATACATTCCTTTACTGTACCTTGCACACGTGGCAAATTGTATCGTAATTGCATAAATACTTATCCCAAAAAAGACGAAAGTGACGAAGATGTTGCACACTCTTAACATAAAAATAAAATCATATAAAAATTGCCAGTATGGAATACTGTTTCTTAAATTCAATACATGACGTTTACTTTTACAATGTTTTCTACATTCAAACCTATCGCGACTTAGCAATCCGCTATTGCATATTGTGCAATAAATATGCGGACTTCTATATTCTAATCCAGGGAAATGCCTGAGATATTTATTCACATTCGAAGGGAACTTATTTGGCGTGCAGCGTGCAACGTACTGTCCGCTTTGAACTCTCTCGCGGTACTGTCGAGATCGACTACGAGTTGAAAATTATCCCTGCCCACGCCGCTACCGCCACGCTACTGCCATCCGGTACCACCTTTTTAACAAACTCTAGTGATCACCAAGGTGAAAATTCAGGAATGGGGTTCGAATTAATAGGCCATTTTGAGGGCCGAAAAATAGGACAGTTGCGATGGAATTTAACGAATTTGCGAATTGAACTGCCTTTGAATGTTAATTACCTGCTTAGCCTTGATAATATTGGTGTTTATAGAGTCAGTTATGATTTTTGAAAGAAGAGCAGAACATTCATTTAGTACTGTAGTTTCATTTATTCGTTTTGAGGGTTCAGTTGGTTCTCTTGACATATGCTGCTTTTCAAAGCCTCATACAACAACAACAATTGATAGACCATCCATTTTATTCACCATATTTGGTCCTCAGTGACTTTCTTAGGGTTCTTAGGGCCAAAGTTTTGGTCGGAGGACAGAGATTTTTATCGAATGAGGAGGCTATCACATTCATAAACATTTATTTTACAGAACATGATGCCATTTACTATATGGACGGATTAAAGAGATGGAGGCATCGTTGGGAAAAGTGTGCAAGGAGTTGGTGTTAGGCTGGAAACTTTTCAGACTACCCTCGTATGAATAGAAGAAACAACATGATGTTCTAAGATAAGGCCCTGCGGAACCCCTAATTCAATTCCTTGTATTTCAGATCTGCAACTAATACTAAATTTAACAAACTTATTAAAACCCACTGCTTGACGAATACAAACGTACATAGCTTTTTTTATTATCATTTTGTCGCGGACTGTACGATGGTTCTTTTGTGTTAAAGAAGCCGGATTTCGGTCACGGTTCAAGAAGCTCGACTACTTAAACTCGTTGTCGTTACGAAATAACAATGGTTACACTTAAAAAAAATCTCCGTATTGTGGTTGAAAAGAACGTTTCCCTTCAATGTGTATGTCTGGGTTGGCTTTTCGTAGACGTGATGATTACCGTTGCCGTTCGTTCGTACTGGTTCATTTTCTGAATGACTCAGCATCTTATTTCTAAGTATAATTACTATAACAACAGTTGAATCTAGATTAATAGTTCTTGATTACGAGATGTGTTCGAATTGTACATCAAGGGAAATATAAAATCTAGTAGTAAGTTCAATGACGAATTTAAGGAATGCTTAGTTTACGAAAAAGATAGGTTGGATTTGAGAACTTTGACGTCATAATAATGACTTTGCAATAGTTCCCCTTTTATTAACTTGCCAGCTACAAGAATCTTGTTTGAGTTACCTATTTATTCTAATCTGTACACTGAAAGATATGTTACTATGTGTTGTGTTAATAATCTTTGAATCAACTAAGTTTATTTTGTAAAAGGGAATTTGCATGGAGCAACTATTTTGTTGCACTATACTAACACGGGGCACAAATCCAGTGAATCTAAAGTAGATTAAGGCCTCAAAGAAGGCAACCCGTTATCGACAATATTGTTAAATTTGATACTAGAAGTAATTATTAGAAAGAGTAAGGTTAAGACGTCAGAAACAATATACAAAAATGAGAATCAATACTTTTGCTGATGACTAGTCTGGGCAAACAGCGGTAACAGTCAGTATAGTAGGTCAAAAACATTCTGTGGTTAATATAATGGTACGTACAATGGAACCACATCGACCGTCATCCTCCTTCTTACTTGCTTCCAAGAGAGTTATAAATTGTATTGCCGATGAGATTTTAAAGGTGGTGTTGAACTCATTGAACAAATTTGAAGTTTCAACTAAGCAACTTTTAATGTTTATGAGTGATGATGCCGCAAACATGCGTTCTTTGGGCCGATCTCTTAAAGAACACAGTGGTAACTTCTTACATGTAACGTGTAAAGTCCATACTCTAAATCTTGCGGCACAAACGATTCCTACGTTTTCCACTAGTAAATGTATTGATTGCAAGTATAAAGGCAGTGTTTCTAAAGTCCCCGAAACGTATCCGACTATTTCACAAACTGTGTCCTGATTTACCTGAACCACCACAGCCGATTGTTACACGTTGGGGAACATGGTTGCTGGCTCCGTTTAACTACAACAAATATTTTGATCAAGTAAAGAAGGTAGTGTTAAAATTCTAGCCGACAGAAGCTGCAGCAATCAAGAGAAGCCAGGAAATATTTCAAGATAGTCAGGTTAAAAGAGATTTACAAACTATTCACAACAATTACATTGGACTAGCGGAGGGAATAGAAAAATTACAAAATGTTTCGATGTCGCTAGTGGATTCTGTTCAAATTGTGAATGATGTTCACGCACAGTTATGCGCTGTAGAAGGCGAAACAAATTGGTGTGTAATACGAAAATTTGAAAGTGTTTTAGAGAAAGATTGCGATTTTCTTATATTAAGACAAATTTGTGAAGATGCATGAAGTTGTTTCAAAGATTATTTTAAATATGGAAATATGACATCGCTAGATGTCGAACGGTCGTTTTCGGCATTAAAAAACCTTTATTCCGCACGTCGTACTCGCTTGACTGAAGCAGCTGTGGAAACATATCTAATGATTCAAATATTTAACGAATGTTACCCTGTTTGTGATTTCACGGAAGACTTTTAAAACGGTAAGTGTTTCAGGTTTTATAATTTATTTCTTACCTTCTGTTTTACGTGTAAACTTTTATGCGCTCGCCACGCCTCTGGCTGTTACCGCATATTTGGCCAGGTTAGTCATTAAGTAAACTTTTGAGCACTACCTTTTTTTTTAGCTTATCAATCTTGCAATATATTTAAACCTGTAAAACTTGTCTGTATTGTCTATGCTTGTCAACATTTCTTTATCTCTAACAATAAATGTATTTTATTGCAAAATTACAGTTTTCAGTTAATTTACTAATTGTTTCATGCTCCGTAAGTAAGAAACTGAGCTAGCTTATTTGTGAATTAAACATTTGAGTGAACTGCAACCGTAATAAATGGCATTTCAAACAATGAATATGAATTGCATGAAAAGTTTTTTTTGTTTACTTTCACAGCATGTGGTATGAAAAGGATTTGCTAAAATTCATTAAAATTTACACTGCCTTTACCCTACCTATTTTTAAACAGCTTCGCTAATTTTCAGTAGAATATCTTGTTAGCTTACTGGATTGCATGATGACAAAGATGCAGGAAAATTTTTAACTAATGCGCGTAGTTCTTTCAAGCAATTATTTCGTCTCCTTTTTTTAGTCTTATATGAAAGGACCTCAACACAGAAACCAAGTATGTTGCAGAGAAAACTGAGCGCTTTTAAATGGTTGTTGAATCAAGAAGCTCTTAGGTTTTCCAGTTGAGATATAGACGCTCAAAATTTTTTGGAGTCATGTTAATCTTCAAGTATCTCAGAAATTATTTGTCAAAGAAGCTTAAAATTTGAAACAGATAAAAGCAACTATTTGCTCACTAGTTACACAGAAGATGAGCTTTCTACATTGATTTCCCTGGAATATAGACTTTCCAGAAATTATGATTTTTTTTTGTCACGACAAATTTTCAGCCAAGTTTGAGTACCAAAAGCAAGAGGACTAGTTGACTTTGTTTGTTAAAATTTGGAAGTTTGAGACACTAATAACTACTAAGCAAGCACAGCAATTTTCAGGTAAATATCTTTCTTACTTACAGAATGACAGCTTGACAAAAATGACAAAAAGTGTCGGGGAGCATCCGCGACATTTTACCAGCCATCACTTAAGAGGCTCTTGCAGGTCATGTATTGCATATTAGGAGCTAAGAATTTGGGGAATTACCTTTAGTCAGTTGTGGAAGCTACTCACAAAATTTGAAAAAAATCTGAGATGGTCGAGCGTGGGGACTTGATCACTTGGACATGGAATAACCCATTTACGATCAATTCTACTGAAAATTTTCAAATGCATGCCTCGAAAAGTTCCAGAGTAGTATAAAAAATAGAGAGTGCTGTACCAAATATTGTTTGTAGATCTGCCATGGAGCACGGTAGCGTGACTGTGTATATTAAGAGTATTTATTTTTTTTGTCCACAAATGTATGTTCGTAGGAAACTGTTTCGTTCCCTTCCATGAATACTTGTACCATAAAATATGTAACAATACATAAACTGTGCATTACATAAACAGGTTTTTAATGATGGAAATTACTTAAAAACGATTCATTTTTTTTTCTAATGTAAATATTTAATCAGTTTTTCTTCTAGCTGTATATCCTATTTTAAAACATTGCAGTTAAATCTAATTTTAGTTTAACTTTTTTTTTAGTAATGAAATAAATTCCTGGCTAAATTTCAATTGTTGTAGATCGTATCTATCTTTTACTTTTACGATTGTCGACATAAATATAAAAATTTCGAACGCTTCATTAGTTAGAAGCAAACGAATTTACAATATAATAGCACTTTCTCTATCAATGCACAGAATTCCGTGAACTATTTTACTTTTCTTTTGGTATCCTATTCTTATAAAAAGCATTTTAGTAAAGTTAAAAATGTAATGGTTTAAATATGCAGAATTTCGCAGGAAAAATGAAACATTTTTACATTAGAAGCATGATGGTTGTTCAATAAAAACACGTTGAGAATGCGCAGCCGCGACTTAATGGCTATGACAACGGAATTTAGCTGCTTACGAGGATGACACGATAAATACCATAAATAAATGTGTTAAGGAAGGGAACGCAATTGTTTTGCACTTAGTAAATTTATTTCTCGACAAAATAGGCCTGTGTTTATGCAATAATCTCTTCATTTAACGTGAACCGCTTTCCGCCAAGCCATTTTTTCAAGTTTGGAAAAAGAAAGAAGTCACAGCGGGCCAAATCTGCCGAATATGGTGGATGGGGAAGCAATTCGTACCCAACTGGATTAGTTTTGCTGTCGTAATTGCCGATGAGTGGGCCGGGGCGTTATCATGATGGTAGAGTATTTTTCTCTTGGCGAGGAAGGGTCTTTTTCTTTTTAGTTCGGCGTCGAATCAATACAATAAATCAGCATAGTACTGTTCCGTGATTGTTCTTCCCTTCTCCAAATAATCAATTACGATTATGCCTTGCGAATCCCAAGAAATTGTCGCCGGAAGTTTACTCGTATTGCGCTTAAACATGTCCGAATGTTGTTGCGTTTATGATCAATCGTCAGCAGATGCGACACCCATCTCACCGATAGCTTTTCTCATACTCAATATTTCGTGAAGGATATTTTGCGAACGTTCAATTGAGATGTTTGCCAAATTAGCAATCTCTCTAATCTTCACCCGATGGTCTGCTAACACGATACCATGAGTTTTATTGATTATATCGTCTATAGCCACCTTAATGGGACGACCTGGCCGTTCCTCATCAAAGACGAATGTTCGGCCACGCTTAAATTTATTAAGCCAGTATCTAATGGTAGTCACCAACGTCCTTATAACCTGCATCCAACTTCTCTTTGATTTTTGCACAAGTTTTCCCATCCAAAAAGAAATCGAATCACTGACCGGTATTGTACTCAACTTTCAAAACACTACTCGATGAATCTCTCTAAAATTTTGACAGACGTGCACTGAAGAATAGTACTTAGAGTCGGTAATGCAGATTTTGGCGCAAAACGCCATCTGTCTCCAAACACGGGTACTTCTCATATATTGGTTGTTTGAGTACTACAAGCTATCCCACGTTGAGGTCAAAGTGTTGGGTTTTATGGTGAGCTCCCTTTTATTAGTTTATATCGATTTGTATGTAACTATCCCTTTTTTATCATGCTTATTTTCCCCTCCATTTATATCTATTTTTAAGCATATGTATAGTAACAATAATGAACTACGGAGTGCTACCTAAAAATTCCCGAATTGTAGGGATAAATGAAATTGGTGAATATCAGGGTTTCATTTACCACCGTCACCTTCAAAGTAGTTCCCTTGGGATTGCAAACACCGATCTCAGCACCTCTGCCATGAAAGAAATGCTTTCTGGAAGTCTCATTTTGTTAATGTGTTCAACACCGTTTCCGATCCAACTTCATTCTTCTTTAACGTGTCAACTCTTCGCTCCTTCTACTTAGTTTCTTCTTTGTAAAGAGGAAAAAGTCGCAGAGAGAAATTTAAATCTTTTTTTGCAAGGTCCAGGTGTCACCATTTTCAGTGTTCATGCAACTTTTGAATTTAACGCCTGGAGATGAATGAATATGCATAGTTTGGTCCTTTCGGCAGCATTTTAACAGAATATGGAATTCCACTTTACGAAAATATTAAAAGGGATATTACTGAACATCTCAAACGGCTATAATTTGTCGAAAAATTGCAACGCACATCTTGAAATTGTAGAAAAATGGTTTACATCCAATAATTTAGCGTTAAAGAAAGAAAAAACTTCGTACATCATCTTCAGAAGTAATAACATTAAATCAATACCGGATGAAGTTGTACTAGACCATAGTACCTTTAAGGTAAGTGATTTTGGTAAGTTCTTTTTATACACAGACGAACTTTGTAAAACATTACGCAAAACATGTTTTCTGATCAAAAATCTGTCACATGTGTTAGACATTAGTGGTTTAATGATGTTATATTATAGGAATTTTTATTCCAAAGCCAAATTGTTAAATAACCTTCCTTTCTATTTCTTAGATTTCATTTTTATTTCTTCTTAGATTTTAAGTACGTTCTATTTTCCTTTTAACATGTGTGCATATTGTATGCGACTCGTTGCATTGTTTCCGGGTAGTCTAGAGGTTAGTACATTTGCACCTTTTCTTCATCTAAAAGCAACTTGTTTGTCTTCGAATTTCCCTTCAATTTCGATCCTGAGCCTTCTTTCTACGATTTTAATCTGGTTCATAGAACGTCTACTTATATGAATAGAAAAAAAAGAACAATTTATCTTTGGTAAGAACACTTACCAAATAAGGTATAATTTTAATAATATACGCACTTTATATTTTGGAATGCACTATATTTGTTCCTAAGCATTAATGTAATGTAAGTGAATGTTTTTTTGATCATGAATATTCTACAAAGAGAACAACAATAATTATAGGCTACCTCAACACAGATTGACTGCTAGTGAGTACTCTGTACAATATGCTGGCATGATTTTCTTTAATAAGTTGTTTTATTGCATAAAAATTTTAACAAGTATTGGTTTGTTTAAGAAGCGATTAATAGAGCATCCTTGCAATATAGAACAGTACTCAATACAAGAATATCTAAATTATTAGAACAATGCAGCTTCCTACTCCCTGCTTTTATTAGGAATGTTCTTTCCTTTTCTTACGTTGTAGTGTTGCTGTTGTATTTAGTTTCAATTCAACAGCTTGTGGTCTGCTTTGTTAGCTGAGTTGTCTCTGTATTAGAGCAACGCAAACTGCGCTGAAAGCCAGTGGCTGACGCATAAAAGTTTACACAAAATAAACACGGCTGAGACAATTCGGTATAAGCGTCAGTATAACTGCGACTCGAAAGCCGATCTGTTGTGTATGCATCTACGATGTCGTATACTATATCGTAGTTCTAAGTTTGTTTCGAAAATGTTTCCTACGTCGCGAAAACGACCAAAGTTGGATACAATAAGAGAATTTATTGCAGAAATGCCTGATTTAAAGTGTGATGGCGCTAAAATTCAATGTGTAGTGTGTAAAATAGATTTAATGTGTTGGTCTACGGCACGTAAATAGCGCAGGGCATGTTTCAAAAAAAAATTCCACACGAGATTATGACAAATTTAAATTTAATTTATGTTTATTGCATGTAATTTACCATTTCATTTACTAGGGAAGAAAGCATACGTCTCGTTTTGGAATGAATATTCGGACTTTAAGTTACCAAGTGAGAAAACATTACAGAGAGTTTTGCCGTCTGCTCGTGAGCATGTCGAGAAAAGAATTAAATCGGAGTTGCAAGATAAAAAACTGTGGTTATGTGTGGACGAAACAACAGATCGTAAAAAACATTCTGTGGTTAATGTAATGGTACGCACAAAGGAACCACATCGACCGTCACCCTTAATTTTACTAGCTTCCAGACGAATACAACAATGCACTGCCGAAGTAATTTCAATGTTGGTGTTAAATACATTGGAAAAGTTTGAATTTTCAACAAATCAACTGTTGATGTTTATGAGTGATGGTGCCGCAAACATGCTTGCTGTAGGTCGATCTCTCAAAAAACATTGTGCTAACTTGTTGCATATGACATGTAAAATTCATACTCTCAGTCTCGTAGCAGGTAGTATCAGAAAATGTTATCCCGAGGTAGACGCTCTAATAGCACATACAAAAGTTGTGTTTGTAAAATCCCCAAAACGTATTTGGGAATTTCATAGACTATGCCCCGGTATTCCCGAACCACCACAACCTATTCTTACTCGTTGGGGAACATGGTTAGAGGCTGCATTTTATTATCTTAAATATTTTGAGAATATAAAGAACGTGATTTTAGAATTCGACCCAAAGGAAGCTGCGGCTGTCAAGGTAAGCCGCTTGAAATTTCAGGATAGTCAAGTTAAAACAGATTTGGAAATTATTCAGAACAATTACATGAGACTAGCGGATGCGATTGAAAAACTACAAAATTCTTCGGTGTCGTTAGTGGAATCTTTGCAAATAGTGCAACATGTTCACGCACAGCTATGCGCGATAGAAGACGCAAGAAATGTTTGTGTTTTAGAAAGGTTTGAAAGTGTTTTAGATAAAGACTCTGATTTTGGTACATTAAGACAAATTTGTGAAGGTGCGTCAACAGAACCGTTAAGTTATTTGAAAGATTATTTTAGTTACGCAAATATAACGTCACTAGATGTAGAACGTTCGTTTTCGGCATACAAAAACACTTTTTCTTCACGCCGCACTCACTTTGCCGAAACAACTTTGGAAACATATCTAATGTTACAAATATTAAATAGACATTATCCACTTTGTGATTTCACGGAGGACTCCTAAAACGGTAAGTGTTTGAGCACGTATCACATTTAATTTATTTTGTGTAAACTTTATGCGTCCGCCACTGGCTTTCAGCGCAGTTGCGTTGCTCTACTCTGTATATAGATTTGACTGTTTCTTCTAACACTATTTTAAGAAATGTATTACTATTATTATCATCACAGTCCCTGGCCAAATTACTTGAAACACTCAATAATTTGTAGTTTCTTCATAATAAAATATAAACTGTACGTGTATTATATTTTTTATTTATAAGATATATTGTAAAAATATGTAACATATGTAAATATTAAATAAGTAATTAATATTTAGTCCATAACCCATGATTTTTAATAACACCCTTAATTCTTCGGGGCATACTTTCAATGCAAGATATGATTGTCTCTTTTATATCTTCATCGTTCTCCCATACACTCCTTATATTCTTCATTAATATTTCCTTTGTATGGTTTTCTCTTTCATATACCTTACTTTTTAGTTGATTCCATACGTTCTCGATGGGATTAGAGGTCCGGTGAATTTCCGGGCCAACGTAAAAGAGGTGTGATTGTCTTCAAAGAATTTCTTAACTTTTTTTGCCACATGGCAAGGAGCATTATCTTGCATAAATATTCGCCCTGTCGGTATCCGACGTCCTGGCTTAAAATACAGTAATAACGTGTTTTTGACACATTTATGTATTGCTCTTGAAGCATTGTACCTTCTACAAAATACAAAGGGCCGGGTCTGTCTCCACTAATCACTCCCCAAATCATTACCTACGGAGGGTGTTTTACAGTTCGAAGAACCGTAGATTCTGTGAGACGTTCGCCAGGTCGTCTACGAACAAATTGTGCTCGCTGCACTAACACACAGAGCGAGCACTCGTCACTAAAGAAAATCTATTAAATAATGCAAACATTAATTCAGTAAAAATAATGTGGTTAAGTTATTCACCTTTTTCCAATTCTCGTCTATGAAATGTCGATATTCTCTTGCAAAGTTGAGACGGGCAGATTTCATTTTTTCTGTTAAACGCGGCTTTTTTACAGGTCTTCGACCCATTAGGCGATTTTCGCGCAATCGGCGCCTGACAGTTCTGCTCGAAATCTCTATTCCTCTCTTTTGTAAATGTTTTTGAATCATTTTAATTGTAGCAAATCTATTGCTCAAAGCCTGATGAACAATTTCACGGTCAGATCTCTTTGAAGTTTTTCTTTTCCGACCGCACTTTGCCCGTCTTTGTATCGATGTGCTAGCTCCTTCGTTTAAGTTTCTAGCTAAACGCGATACAGAAGAAGGAGATATTTTCTGTAATTTTGCAATTTCTCGTTGTGAATGTTTGTTTGATTGTAGAAGAGCTTGCATAGCAGCTTTTCGTCCACTTGTTAAATATTTCCCGGGCATTTTCTATAAAAAGCCCCAAATATTTCAATTTTTTTCAAATTCCAAATAACTAATTATTAAGAGAGAGATAGAATAACAATTTTACCTTTGCAATAACGATATATCAACACAAAACACTTAACGATACTCCACAACTTAGCTTCTATACGGTTATGACGAAATATTTTAAAAAATATCGATGCATTCTCTAAACTGTGAACTCGCTAAATGTAAGTTGATAACTGAAATATTTATATATACGTACTTTACTCTTCTAAATATCATTTCTCTGGTATTTTTATTTATTGATACAATAATCTAGTTCCCCTATAAACGATCGGATTCAAAGCAAAAGAATATCACTATAATAAGATGGGAATTTCCAGGTAAAAGGGTTGATTTATGACATGTTTTAAGTAATATGGCCAGGGACTGTATTAACTTTCAAGGAGATCTAAGTTGAAATGCGTTTTTAACGTTACTGGAAAAAGAAGAGCTCATTAATTTATCCTCTGACTGTTTCCTCAATGTTATTTTCAAAGGTCCCTTTAATTGACTTTTGGATCAATGTAAGAAATGAATATCATGTTTTGGCAGAAAAGGGCGTAAACATTTTGTTACCCTTTCGTACAACATATCTATGTGAGAGAGAATTTTCAACACACATTTACCTGAAAAATAAATACAGAAACAGGTTGAACGCAAAACTTGATCTAATAATAAGACTCAAACTTTCAGACATGTAACCAAATTTTTTGCTCTGTCAAACAGACACAAGCATTCCGTTAAAGATTTTGTCAAGTTTAACCTAAGCTTAGCTAAGAATCAGTTGGTATTCATTGACAGTAAATATAACTCCGTTTTCTTTTCAGCTTTACCAGGATGAATGTTTTGTTTGTATTAATTTTTTTATAGTCTAAGCTATCACATTGTCGTAAATGTTTTATTATTATGTTTGTTTTTCGTTATGGACATAATTCAATATGGAAAATACATTTTAAGAACCCAATTTCAATGTTTTAATATTATTAATAATTACCCAGGGGGTTCGCCAATTTATTCCAATTTTTAGAAGAAATTCGCAAGAAAAAAGACTAGGAATTGCTGCACTAGAAGAATCATGTCAATCCTCCAAAGAAAAAAAATGCCTGTCTTAGAAATTTCACATTCACTGTATAAAAATTGCTCCGAAACAAATTTCATATGAACGCTCATGTAGATAATTCCAAAAATAAAAAAATGACTTCCACTTCCCACGCGTGTCGTATATTAATTTCTAACAATATAGTTCCATTCATCCACCTCCGCTCCGCGTATTGCAGTGTTGATATTTCGCAATCTCCTAAACGTACTTATACTTGCATTACGTACATACATACGAACATATTTCGTAAAGAAAAATTTATCCTTTCTGAAATGCAAAATTGTGACGAACATGAGTAACGACACTGTTAGCTGTTAGTAGCGGCGTAGAATAGATAGCAGCGTTCGGTTCTTTTCTATTATTCCGGACAACAATGGGATCCGGACGGTGTTGACGTATATACACGTAACGCACAAATCAGTGATTCATGGATCTTACGAAAACGCAATTTAGCGTAATTTTTTTTACGAAAACCCGTTCCGTAACACTAATAGGATGCATTAGCTTTTTCGGTAGGTATACGTTTTGAAATTCTAATGGATGTAGATCCTACAATAATAGAATATGTGCGTTAGTAAATGTGGGTGGTCGAAATGATCAAAATGACGTAAAAAAATAACGTTTAATTTAATTTAAAATTGCAATTCGGAAGCAGATATTTTTAGCTTGTTAAGTGTATAACACTTTTTATTAACATCACTTTATTGTTGTCATTGGCGTACTGGTGTTTTGTGGTATAGCTTGTGTATTGTTATTGTTTTCATTGCTATCTACGTATATACAATATAATCATAAAAAAACGTAATCGAGAGGGTCATGTTTTTTTTTTAATTGAAGGGGTGGCTGCAAGAACCAGACTGCTCGAGTTTAGCAAATCTGTGGGAAATCAAAAAAAGTGTTTGAAGAATCCCAGAGATCTATTATCATTCGATTCCGAAAATGTAGCATCGCTTTCATAAAAATCTGGGACAAGCAAGATACTATTGTGACATTGTCCGTTTTAAACATGTCTTATAAATAGAGTTTGTTAAAAAGGTGGTACCGGATGGCAGTAGCGTAGCGGTAGTGGCGTTGGTAGGGGTAATTTTCAACTCGTAGTCGATCTCGACAGTACCGCGAGAGTTCAAAGGGTGTAACGTTCCCTTCGAATGTGAATAAATATCTCAGGCATTTCCCTGGATTGGAATATAGAAGTCCGCATATTTATTGCACATTTATTGCAATAGCGGATTACTAAGTCGCGATAGGTTTGAATGTAGAAAAAACATTGTAAAAGTAAACGTCATGTATTGAATTTAAGAAACAGTATTCCATACTGGTAATTTTTATATGATTTTACTTTTATGTTAAGTGTGTGCAACATCCCACAACATCTAGTATCTAATGTACACTTTCGTCTTTTATGGACTAAGTACTTTCCCTCATGGAAGCTGCCAACATCTATTCAATTACGATACAATTTGCCACGTGTGCAAGGTACAGTAAAGGAATGTATAAAAGACGAGTTGAGAAATAAGAAAATCTGCCTATGTGTGGATGAAACAACTAATGCAACTAATCAGAAACACAGCGTCATTCATGTTGTAGCGCGTCCTTTAAAACGTGATGGTCCACCAGCTTCATTGTTGTTATCCAGTAAAAGGATTCAGAAAACTAATGCAGAAACCGTTGTCAAGATAATAAAAGATTCGTTGAGAGAATTTTGTATCACAGGAACCCAAGTCACAATGTTCGTTACTGACGGAGCCGCAACAATGCTGAGAGTTGATAGGATGTTGAAAATATGCTTTCCGACTCTTCTTCACATAACATGCCTCATACACGCGTGTCACCTCGTAGCAGAAACCATTCGAAAGAAGTATCCGATGGTGGATAAGTTAATAGCATCTACCAAAAAAAGTGTTCATCAAATCTCCCAAACACATCCGTGTATTCAAACAATTGTGTCCGAAATTACCACCACCACCTCAGCCTGTAATAACGCGATGGGGAACATGGCTCCAGGCAGTATCTTACTATCAGAAATATTTTTCACAAGTGAAAAATGTCATCTTGAAATTTGATTCAAATGCAGCAGTTCGAGATAGTCAGCAACTTTTTTCCAATTCGGACGTTCAACAACAAATAGATGAAATTTCCATGAACTATTCTAAAGTTGCACAAGCTATTGAGCAATTAGAAAACAGTCACTTATCTGCACGAGACGCATTAAATTGCATAAACAATTTACAAGCCGCTCTAGAAAACTTGACGAACACTATAGGAGTCGATGTTGCTCAAAAATTTGGTGCAATTTTAACGAAAAATCCCGATTTACAAAAGGTTCGGTCTATAACTGAAAATCAAGAGTGCCCAGATGAGGAAAAGGAATATCTGACATTTGCAAATCTTACTTCACTGGATGTCGAACGATCATTTTCAAAGTATACGACAACGTATTCACAACACCGTCGACGGCTGAATGAATCGACAATGGAAGCGTTGCTGATGTTGCAATTCTACGCAGCTTACCAGGGCGGTTGCCAATTGCCACAGTGGACATCAAGACAACAGGAAAAGGAAACAATATTATTTTTCACTAATATTGTATATTACGTACCTACTCTATTCATTACTAATGAACATACCCACTTTTACATGAAGAACAATAGATTTCAGACTTTCCTGGATAGACCTTGACACAGCAGCACTAGTTTGCGTCTAGAAAATCTTGCATACATCAGGATATCGGATAGCCGGACAATAACGAAGATTTTAGCCGCTACCCGTGAACCAAAGAATAATTGAAATTGTTGCTAGGGTAGAAAGCAATTAAACCTCTTTGTTTCTAGATAAGTTTTATTTAAAATCAGCAAGACCTCGAGAAAATAATTTGCTTCGAATAAGAAAATGCATTTATTTGTACGAGGGTGTATCAAATATAAATGGGACTCGTTTTTTAAAAATTCTAACTTTATTTAACTAAGCTTACAAATATATATATATGTATAATTTTTCTACATACTCTCCCGCCCTAGAAATACATTTTTCCCATCGGATTGGGGGCTTTCTATTCCATCATCGTAAAAACTCTTCGAACGTTCGTGTAGCCATCGGAGCACAAACACTTCCACCGCTTCGTTGTCGTCGAAACGCTGGCCTCCAAGCGCTGCTTTGAGGGGTCCAAAAAGATGGAAGTCACAAGGTGACAAGTCTGGACTATAGGGTGGATGTTCCAGCCTTTCCCATCCCAATGCATCCACCCTTTGCATCGTGGCGTTAGCCACATGAGGCCTGGCGTTGTCATGCAGAAGAATGCCACTTCTGGCCGATTGCTTCTTCCTTTTCCTTTCGAAATGACAATTTCGCGGCATCCAGTACTTCACAATAATATTGTGCGTTAATTGTGCGTCGATCGTGGAGAAAATCAACGTGAAAAGCACCTTGCCCATCACACTTGTCTTTGGGGGGCGATCATGGCTCTCGTTCTCGACTTTTTCACGCCTTCCAGAAAACCTTTTGTCATTCAAACACACGGGTTTTTGACAAGGTGTTGTCTGTGATCGCCGCAAAATTTCGGTTGGGTTCACCCCCTCCTTGACCAAAAACTTGATGATAATTCCCTGCTCCACGGAGACATGCACTTCTTTCCCGCTCATGGTTTCTTTTGACCCGAGAGAATTGCGGTCGGTTCTCCCCTCTCCCTAACGGTACAGGCTACCTGCGCATCAACCCCGTCCAGGTCTAGAAGCCCTCCGGAATTTTTAAGAAAATCAATCCCGTTTATATTTGATACACCCTCGTAGGTACGTTTTCTTTATTTAAATAAATATTTTCTCGGTCGTACTAAGCCAAACCAAAAAAAAATATTTTTTCTTGACTCAAAGGAACACTTTTCTGTGTGAACTTCTTATTTATTGTTGATTACACTTGACAACACTATAAAAAGGTAATGCATATTGGCTTTGTAATAGTAAAAACAATATGAAAAATAATAACAATTTTTCCCTTGAAGTAACAATGTTTCTTATTACTTTAATAAAAAAGACTCAATAAATTCGGTTTATTGTTTATGAATGCAAATATCAAAGTGTTCGACGGCACCATATTCAATTCCGCATACAACACAGGTAGATTGAAAAAAGCAAAGCATCCAAAAGAGAATTAGAGCCCACCAGACAGCTAAAGGTGTAACACGCTGGAATATTATATGATGAATATATAGTTATACGCCGACCTTGTCCCACTTCACGGAACTCGGATACCCAGCCGCGTTCAAACGATAACCGAACTTAAGCAGAGAGAATATCCGTCGAATGCTTGAACCATTCATTGACGAGGTACGTTCGATAAAACGGTGCGGTATTGGATTATCGCGGAAGAGCAGAAACGTATTCACATCTTCGAATTTCTCCATTTAAGATCCAATGTGTTTCTAGCTAGCTTCACGTTGCTGCTGTGTGAGTCAGACTCGCCTATTTGGATCGTCAGCCAAGCGCAACTAGTTAGACCGAAACATGCAATTGAATGCGCTTGTGTTTGTGTTGGTTGGTTGCTGTTGTCTGCTCCTATATGTATCTCTATGTATTTGTATCTGAGCATGTATATAGGTTTTGTTTGTGTGTACTGTTGCGGTATATAATGTTTGTAGGATCGGGGGGCCTAACCCGACATTCCAATTATAATAATTTCTACACTATAATTTATTTCTAACGAAAATTAGTTTCTCGTATTACCAGGTTTTAAATTCAGTAGCGATGTCTATTATAGCATTGGATAGTCGTATTCGCATATTATACATAATAAGAGCGAGCGTACCATGATCACCCGATATTACACGAACTCAGCGCATCTAAACATGTGCTGTGTTGAATGTTACTGTGGAATGTCATTTGCTTGTCAAAATTGTACAAACGCAAATTCATTTATGCACCTTGCTCACGTTCTAAACGGCGTATTCGTTCACGTACACGTGTAAGACACGACTTCGCTCTCGCATTTCCGAAAAATGCCGATTATGCTGGCTGATCATAGTACGCTCGCTCTTACGGTATATGGGAAAAGCGGCCTAAAGATATTGTGCACAAAATCTATGTATAATAGTAAAATATTATAAGCTAATTTATCATTCCTTCGAAAGGACACCATCAGCTCTTTCGCAAAGATAACTTTCAACGTAGAGTTTTTTAGAATTAAGATTTGACAGTTTAGGATACTTTGTACGAGGGTAGCGTCTTGCGTTTTTACAGAGAACCACTAGATGGTGCTAACGAGATTTGACATTACTATTTCTCAAAAATTTGACATTTGTCATTGTTGAAGCAGTGACGTGAAGGTTTTGGTTGCATGGTTTTTTTACGATTTTAGTAAAGACCTAACACAACAACAATGCCTCGAATCGCTTCGTTCAATATTTGGTAATGAAGCACCATCAGAAAAGACTGTTTACAACTGGTTTGCAGAATTTCGTCGTGATCGTGCTTCTGTCAGTGATGAATATCGTGAAGATCGATCAAAATCGGCTGTTGTTCCAAAAAACCTCGATGCTGTGTGCAACATGATTGATGAGGATTGGTATGTGCCTTACCGTGAGATAGAGGCATCCTGAGGCATATGGAAGACTGCAGTATATTCGAGTTTGCATGAAAATTTAGATGTGAAAAGGATCTGTTGCCGAAGGATTCCGGATGGATTAATAAAAACCGTTCCGACCCGAGATTGAAACTCGAAAACAGGCCATCCCCGGAAACAATTATTTTCGAAAAATAATCCAACCCCACCAAACACAAAACTTATAACCGCTCCACCACTGGCAAATAAAAACTGTTCCAACCCCAGATTGAGACCAGAAAGCGGACCAATCTCAGAAACAATTACTTCCGAAAAATAGTCAAATCCCGCCAAACATAACACTTACAACGGCGACACCACCAGCCAATAAAAACCATTTCAACTCGATATTGAAACTCAAAAACGGACCATCCCCATTAACAATTACTTCCGAAAAATAATCTAATCCCACAAAATACAACACTAACAACGGCGCCACCACCAGCTAATAAAAACCGTTCCAATCCAAGATTGGAACCCGAAAATGGGTCATCCTCGAAAACAATTACTTTGAGATTAAAACAATAATAGTGGGCCCAGAACTAAACCTTGGGGCACCACAGGTTTGATTTTTTGAAAACTCGTCAATAATGTGGATATGCTTTCATAAACTTTTCACTATTGGTCTGGGAATCCATAGAGTTGTAGTTTTTTTTCCCTCCCTAAATCACAAAAAGTAGCACCAATAATATTAAATAAGAATTCTTTGAATCCCAATTGTGAAGTATTACAAAGTTTATTAACAGTAAAAAGAAAACATTATTCTCTTCTCCAAAGTTTTCTCAAAAGATTTTACACAAAAATAGGAATGATACCAATGATTTAAAATTATCAGCAATATCAAGTCATCCTTAAATAATAATAGCAAGGACTGTGGGGTAGTATGGCAAACACAATTTTCACGATACACTCCGCACCACACAAATTAATAATTAACTCGGGAAGGCCTTTTCGAAGACACGTGGGTCATCATCATCAAGCCAAGGATGTGAGAAAAGAAATTTAAATCTAACGAACCCCTACATCCCCTTCTATTCAAGAAAAATATATCTATATAACATGGCTTGTATATGTATGTACCTGTTTTGCCTCTTCGGCTAGAAAGTGAATAAGGAGAAAAAGGAAAGTTTGTCATCACGAACCCAGAGATATGGTCATACCCTCATTAAATACGGGCGGGAACAACGGGTGTCCTTTCTGTTCGTCAAATTTGTGTTCTTGCCTTCTCTCTCTTAAACTGCATGCGGTAAAGTGCGGGAGGATCGAAGTCTCTGTCATAGTACAACCATAAATCAAAAAGGCCTCTACTGTAATACATCGAACAAACATGAAAAATGTAGCGGTTCCTTTTTCTTTATTGACCAGATTTGCGTTCTTGTTTATGTAAATGCGAGGCAAACGTTTTTAATTAGTTTTAGGTTGCGCGACACTTGACGCTTCTATCTTCCCGTACCTGTAACACCTGATGTGTTCATTAAATCTAGTACCTATCGCTCGTTTCGTTTGGCCAATATAGGCGTTGTCACAATCACCATATGTAATTTTGTAAATTCCCGGTCTTTCTCTCATTTTAGGCTTATCTTTTGGATTGCTAAGAAGGTTTTTGAGTGTATTTCGTGAACTGAAACACACGTTCATCTCTTGTTCCTTAAAAACTTTGCCAATGCCTTTCGATACTATATGGAAGGGAAGTTTCACAAATTTCTTATCGGGGGTCCCGTTGGAATTAAGGTCGTGGAGTTTCTGACGTAGAGCCTATGTTGGACTTTCTTAAACGTGCGATCGACATCTATAGAAGAGTAACCGTTGTAAAAAGGCTACATTTTTTATGAAATTCAGCTCTTTATTGTACCTACTTTTACTCAAGGGGAACTTCCTTTCTATAGATGTCAATTTCCAGTTTTTTTATTATTTCTAATTACTAAGCTATCCAGGAACGGAAGTTAATTGTTCACTTCTTCTTCTACTGTGAATTTAACAGTTTCGAATTTTGAATTTAGTGTCGCGAGGAACTCCGGAATGGTACTTTTCTTCGTATCAAAAACCGCGAAAATATCGTATCTAAGCCAAATTCTAGGAAAATACACGTTGTTTTTTTTCAAACTGGTTTCAAATTTACTCATCCTCTTTGGTTCTCGATAGAAAATTGGTATACATAGTTACAAGGATTTAATTGACGTGTTGATAAAAAAAAAACATTCTAAGACTCCAATTTTATAAATACTTCCATAATTGACTACGTTTTTTTTGTATGTTATTTAGAAATCACATCCGCACAGTGCTAAATGTTGCTATCAACTCTCAGCAACTCTGCTGGATGAGGGAAACTCAATGCGTTATGTTCCCACTGCGTTAGGAAGAAATCATTCCAGCATAAGCCGCATGGCTAGCCGATTTAGCGAAACAGAATCTCACATTCAAAGGGCAAGGGCGAAAAAGGATGCGCCAATTAAAGGGATGACCGTTTTCTGAGACAATTCACTCTTAGAAACCGAAAAATCACTAGTAGTAGTGTTAAAAAATGAGTTATCAGCGGTTAGTAATATTGTAATATCGTGTCGAACAATCAGAAGACGTTTAAATGAAGCCGCATTACGGAGCAGGAGGCCGGGAAAAAACCACTACTTACCAGAGAACACAAAGTTCGAAGATTACGTTTTACCAGAAATCATCAACATTGGTCTGTTAATCATTGGAAAAAGGTTTTATTCTCTGACGAAACGAGGGTTAGCTTAAAATCTCCTGATGGACGTGAGCGTGTCTGGCGAAGGGAAGGAAAGAGATTTGTAAGTTGCAACATTTCTCCAAGGTTCCCGTTTGGTGGCGGTTCCGTAATCGCATAATTGAAAAATATACAGGGTCTTCAATTTGAAAAATATAAACAATTCAAGTTAGCGCTGAAATGCGACATGCAATTGTTTTTTTTCTCAACACCATTGTGATCAGCGGAAAAAATCATTGCATCTTTGCTAATTTTACCAACATCGAAGCTATAATTATGACAAAATCAGCAATAGTGGCCCGACAACCTTGAACAACCTGTATAAGGCTTTTTACGGTAAAAATCCAAAAAGTATAGTAACACACGTGATTCTTTTTTTTAAAGGGAGAGAATGCTTAGTTCGGAAAATTTCGCATGGGAAGAGACACCCAGAAAATACTTGTGAAAAATTACGAAACATTGTTTAGGAAAAACAATATTTCAAAACAAAATTTAACCTTATTTAGGTTTAACTTACCATTAATAATAATAATAATAATAATAATAATAATAATAATAATAATAATAATAATAATAATAATAATAATAATAATAATAATAATGATAAACATTTATTTCCCAACAGGCATATTGCCCAATAATAGGAGAAATGTAGGTAAGTATATACACTAAATAAAAACACAATGCAATACATGAAAAAATAAAGAGTAAATTTTTACTTGTTTTACTTAAATAAGTCACATCGTTTATTAGCCACCCTGGACAAAGTATACGTCGGCGCTCGTCTCAGTGTGTTAGTCCTTGCGAATGGAAGAATGCAGCCACTATCAGATCTTGAATTCAAACGTGGCACAAGAAAATTCATTCGTTCCAGTATGTATGGACAATCTATGTCATTTCTAAGCAATTTCTGTAGAAATTTCTCGCAGATGCCATCCCTCTACGTACTCAAAGCCAGCATGTCGTGCCTTACCAGAAGTCCATCCTGTGGAGTACCTCCCTCAGGGTAACTTCCATCAATCTTAAATGACAGGAATTTTAAAAATTTTCGATGGATACGATCTAGATTTAGAAGTATATAAGGGATACCAAATTAGAGCGGCATACTTCAGTTTACTGAGTACAAAGGCAAAGTATAACGACTTTAATAAAGAAGGATTATTGAAGTATTTAGAGACACGCATCACAAACCCCAGAGATTTCATGGCTTCAGAACAGATATTGTTAATGTGAGCTCTAAATGTGAGAGTGGTATCGAAGTGTACACCCAAATCCTTAAACTCAAGGCTAGGTGACAAAGTGGTACCTCTGATTTGGTAGGACAATAAGTACGGTGAACAAGAACGCGAGTAGGTAAGTACACAGCATTTATCAACATTTAACTTGAGCCCAAAAAGCTCACACCATTCTACTAACATATCAAGACCATTTTGCAGTTTCCTCGTGTCATCAACGGAAGATATTTACGAGAAGATTTTAATATGCATAAGCAAGGGCGGGAAGGTCAATTTTCAAAAGCAGGTCGTTAATATAAAGCACAAACAGTAATGGTCCCAGATTTGATCCCTGGAGGACGCCAGAGGAGAGAACAAAGTTACGAGAGCAATATCCGTTATAAGTTACATAATACTTTCTCTGTTTCAGGTAGGATTCGAGGAGACTTATCGCCGAAGGAACAAAACCGAAGGAGCTCAGCTTCACTAACAAAATTTCATGATTGATCATGTCAAAAGCCTTGGACAGGTCTGTATAAATCACATCAACTTGACCACGTCTATCCAAGACTTCACTAATAAATTGGGACATGCTCGGCAAATTCGTAACTGTAGATCACCCGGGGATAAAGCCATGTTGATTTAAGGCAATAAAAGAGCGAGTGCTATTATAAATGCTAACATATAATACCTTCTCATAAAGTTTAGCAAAATTGGGTATTATGGAAATGGGCCTGTAATTAGATAGAAGTTCACGATTGCCCTTTTTGTGCACTGGGATAATTTTGGCTATTTTCCAACGTTCACGTAAGGTACAAGATGAAATTGAAAGATTGATAATGATTTTTAGAGGAAATGCAGATTTAAAAAAGAAAAACCTCTTCTGTATTCATAAACACGCCGAATTTCGTTAGGTAATCATTAAATTTGTTTGTTTTTACGACCACATTTTTTTTTATTATAAGCAATTTCATTCGGGACATGCTCGCGATTTTTACGTGCTAATTGGTACCCACATAATCGCAAGAGAGAAAACACTAACCAAGCTTTCATACCGCCAGTTTATTTGGCAATATAGCAAGTGAGAAATTTGTTTCAAAATAGAAACATAACGATCACAAATTTATCGACATTTACTATATGTGTATATTCACTTTCTATTGTTGATAGCAACATTTGGCACTGTACGGATGTGATTTCTAAATGACATACAAAAAAACCGTAGTCAATTAAGGAAGTATTTATACATAAAATTAGAGTTTTAGATTGCTTTTTTTTATCAACACATCAACTAAATACTTGTAACTACAATAATTTTCAATCTAGAACCAAAAAGGATGACTTGATGTTACTGATAATTTTAAACCTTTGGTATCATTCCTATTTTTGTGTAAAATCTTTTGAGGAAACTTTGGAGAAGAGAATAATGTTTTCTTTTTACTGTTAATAAACTTTGTAATACTTCACAATGTGGATTCAAAGAATTCTTATTCAATATTATTGGTGCTACTTTTTGTGATTTAGAGAGAGGAAAAAAGTTACAACTCTATGGATTCCCTAACCAATAGTGTAAAGTTTATGAAAGCATATCCACACTATTGACGAGTTTTCAAAAAACCAAACCTGTTGTGTCCCAAGGTGTAGTTCTGGGACCACTATTATTGTTTCGGTTTCGGGTTGGAACGATTTCTATTAGCTGGTGGGGGCGCGGTTGTAAATGTTGTGTTTGGCGGTGTTGGCTTATTTTTCAGAAGAAGGCAGAGTTTGCCTCCTCCACCGATAAATTTCTTTGATGATTCATTTTTCTGCTTTAAAACCCTCGTAAATGACCTTTAAACCACGTATGTGATACAACCGATAACAAAAATTAGCTTAATCAGCTTTCTGAATGGATTTTAAATCAATTGTAGTCAAACGTGACTAAAAAACATGACATTTGCAATTTTAAAACAAAACAGCTGTGGAGGGACAGAAAAGAGGAGGATAGTGTAATATGGAAGTACAAAATGCAGTTAAGGAGAAGAAAAAATCGCGGAAGATATCCATACAAACAGGTCAAAACAGGATAGAATAGAATATTATGAAAGAAGAAATAGTGCAAAACGGGTGATAAGAAATGCGAGAAAGAAAAGCTGGGGAAAAATTAAATAAAAGATATGATAATAATAACAGATCTTTCTGGAACAAAGTTAAGGCCCTAGGTGGTAGGAAAATAAAACAAATAAGAGGAGTAAAAGACAAAACGAATCAACTAAGAGTCGCTTCAGAAGAAATATTAGAGGTGTGGAAAGAACATTTTGAAGCTAAATTTAAAATGGAACAAGCAGAAGTAAATGAGGAGGTTGAAAGAGAAGATATTGGGGAGGCAGCAGAGAGAGCAGACATAACAATGGAAGAACTAGAGACAGCTTTAGCAAGGATCAAAGAAAGGAAAGCAGGTGGTCCAGATGGAATAGGTCCAGAATTAGTGAAATGGATGGGCGAGGTAGGAAAGGCATGGCTTTTGATAGTTTTAAAGGAAGCATGGAAAAGGGGAAAAATGCCACAAGAATGGGAGGAAAACTTGATACTGCCAATACACAAGAAAGGTGCAGAATCTAATTGTGATAACTAGTCTGGGGAAACAGCGGTAACAGGTAGTGTAGTAGATATGTGGTGCGGAGTCGGCGATTATTTATTTCACGCGTTTACAGTGTCAGTACTAAATCGATGCTGTATGCGAGTAGCCCTGTGTATACAGGTAGGCTGTCGTAACTTATTTCGTAATTGTACGCTTATGTTTGCTTTAAAAATGTCGCAGTTAGGTACGTCGCAAAAACGACCAATGGCAGACACAGTTAAAAACATGACATGGCGGACTTAATTTTTGATGGCGCTAAAATTCAATGTTTAGTTTGTAAAATCCCCTTAATGTGTTGGCCCAGAAGCCATTGTCAACGTCACAACGAAAGCAAACAGCATTATTCTGCAAAAAGTGGCATACAAGACCAAGAAAAATTTACATGTGATTTATGTGTTACTCTTATTTTATGTAATCTATCATTTCGTTTACTACACAAAGAAGCATTTGTCCCCATCTGGAATAAATATGCGGACTGTAAATTACCTAGTCGGACATCGATACGAAATGTAGTGCCATTTGCCCGTGAACATATAGAAAAAAGGATGAAAACGGAATTGGAAGATAAAAAACTGTGGTTGTGTGTGGACGAAACAACAGATCGTAAAAAATTTTTCTCCATTGTGATCAGCGGAAAAATCACTACATCTTTGGTAATTTAACCAATATCGTAGTTACAATAATAACAAAGTTGGCAATAATGGCCCGATAATTTTGAACAACCTGTATACCAAGTTACAAGCGAATATTATGTAAATACACTGTAAGTATACAAGCAGACAGCAAAACTAAGTCGGTTACTTCGACTCCTAGCTTTGGTAACTAGCTAAGGATCTAAGAATAGAAACGCATGAATAATAAATCTACCCGCATTGGGCAATGGCATTACGGTACGGGAGAGAGAGCAATGGTGTAATATGCCATAACCGCCTTATATGAATACCTTCAATTAATTCACTTTACTCGCAGGTCAACAGAACATGGAATGGATTATCCTCGGGGTATCTCGTGAATACGCTTGTCGCACGGATTTAAAATTTTGAAGAAAATGCTGTTGGGATTAAGATGGGAAAAATACCTAGAAGTAGTTAAAAATGCTTTGGGAAGAATTGAAATCCGACATAACGTAGAAAACGCGGGACAGTTGCTTGTTGCAGTCAGGGTCCTCCTCCTTCGGGGTAGTCCCTAGAAGGGTTGTTTCTTGCGAAATTCATTATTTGAGCAAGTGTGTGTCAACTTGACATTGGCTCATATACAGCTGTATAAGCTATGTTCTTTTGCCACGCAAACTGCGCTGAAAGCCAGTGGCTGACGCATAAAAGTTTACACAAAATAAACACGGCCGGGACAATTCAGTATAAGCGTCAGTATAACTACGCTGTCGTATACTATATCGTAGTTCTACGTTTGTTTCGAAAATGTTTCCTACGTCGCGAAAACGACCAAAGTTGGACACAATAAGAGAATTTATTGCAGAAATGCCTGATTTAAAGTGTGATGGCGCTAAAATTCAATGTGTAGTGTGTAAAATAGATTTAATGTGTTGGTCGAAAAGTGATTGTCTATGGCACGTAAATAGTGCAGGGCATGTTTAAAAAAAAAATTCCACACGAGATTATGACAAATTTAAATTTAATTTATGTTTATTGCATGTCATTTACCATTTCATTTACTAAGGAAGAAAGCATACGTCTCATTTTGGAATGAATATTCGGACTTTAAGTTACCAAGTGAAAGAACATTACAGAGAGTTGTGCCGTCTGCTCGTGAGCATGTCGAGAAAAGAATTAAATCGGAGTTGCAAGATAAAAAACTATGGTTATGTGTGGACGAAACAACAGATCGTAAAAAACATTCTGTGGTTAATGTAATGGTACGCACAATGGAACCACATCGACCGTCACCCTCAATTTTACTAGCTTCCAGATGAATACAACAATGCACTGCCGAAGTAATTTCAATGTTGGTGTTAAATACATTGGAAAAGTTTGAACTTTCAACAAATCAACTGTTGATGTTTTATGAGTGATGGTGCCGCAAACATGCTTGCTGTAGGTCGATCTCTTAAAAAACATTGTGCTAACTATGCAACAAGTAACATGTAAAATTCATACTCTCAGTCTCGTAGCAGATAGTATCAGAAAATGTTATCCCGAGGTAAACGCTCTAGTAGCACATACAAAAACTGTGTTTGTAAAATCCGCAAAACGTATTCGGGAATTTCATAGACTATGCCCCGGTATTCCTGAACCACCACAACCTATTCTTACTCGTTGGGGAATATGGTCAGAGGCTGCATTTTATTATCTTAAATATTTTGAGAATATAAAGAACGTGATTTTAGAATTCGACCCAAAGGAAGCTGCGGCTGTCAAGGTAAGCCGCTTGAAATTTCAGGATAGTCAAGTTAAAACAGATTTGGAAATTATTCAGAACAATTACGTGGGACTAGCGGATGCGATAGAAAAACTACAAAATTCTTCGGTGTCGTTAGTGGAATCTTTGCAAATAGTGCAACATGTTTACGCACAGCTATGCGCGATGGAAGACGCAAGAAACGTTTGTGTTTTAGAAAGGTTTGAAAGTGTTTTAGGTAAAGACTCTGATTTTGGCACATTAAGACAAATTTGTGAAGGTGCGTCAACAGAACCGTTAAGTTATTTGAAAGATTATTTTACTTACCAAATATAACGTCACTAGATGTAGAACGTTCGTTTTCGGCATACAAAAACACTTTTTCTTCACGCCGCACTCACTTTGCCGAAACAACTTTGGAAACATATCTAATGTTACAAATATTAAATAGACATTATCCACTTTGTGATTTCACGGAGGACTCTTAAAACGGTAAGTGTTTGAGCACGTATCACATTTAATTTATTTTGTGTAATCTTTTATGCGTCCGCCACTGGCTTTCAGCGCAGTTGCGTTGCTCTAATCATGATCAATCATCGCTACTAATCGCCTAACCCGTGTGGGCAAAAGGCCCAATACTTTCTAGACAACCTGAGCTTTCAATCACTTACCTCGCAATAATAGAGTATATGGAAGTAATACTACGACTTAGTCTGCCAAAACCCACGCAATCCCAAAAATTGGCCTTAAACTTAACCAACAGATGCGATCTGAACACTCTTCACTTTTCCGACGCGAGGACTTGGACAGACGATTACTACAGCGAGACTGAGCGACGTACAACCGTGCCCATCGAGCTTAGGGTGGGGGAAGCATCTACAAGCACATACATGTTCAAACCTGTCGCGGCGTGCTCGCTGTTTGCCGATAGTAGCACCAGTCCGGTTATTTAATTGCCACACCTCGTAATATAGGGGCAGTAGCACGTGGCAACACTAGGCTGTGATATTTGGAAACAAATGTTGCTTGACATTTCAACAACTTTAATTATAGTGAAAGCTGTCAAATATACTTGAAGGTTCTTAAAATATATAATCCTTTCACCAAGAAAACATGGAATTGAATAAAGAGCATTATGGAGCTGTGATTTTCTACAATTTCAAGGGAGGCTTAAGCCGTAAAGAATGTTTTGACGAAATTGATCAAGTGCTTGGGGACAAATCGGTTCCCTTAGCTACCGTAAAGCGGTGGTGCACTAAATTTCAACGTAATCGACTTTCTTTAAATGACAACTTTCAAACTCCTAAGCCAAAAACGGCAGTTACCGAAACCTTACTGCCAGAAGTATTCACGCAACTTTAAAGATTAGTGTGAAAGCAACTGACACAATTTTACGCAAACACGTAAGCTTTATGCCCGTTGGATTCCCCACAATTTGACTACAGTTCAAAAAGAAAACCGTATGGCATGGTGCATTTTGACAATGGATCGTCTCATTTGGTGTACAACATCATTAAAGGTGCTGAAACGTGGGTATAGTGCTGTGATCCTGAAAGAATGCAACAGTTAGCAGTTTATGTCTTTGAGAATGAATCAGCTCCAATGAAAGTTGTTCGCGAAAAAAACCGAAAAAGATGGTCGCCTTATTTTTTGGAATTACAGGGTAAGATGCACCTATCAAGTGATTGAGGCAACTCTTGGTGTTGGATCCGCAACAGTAAATTCAATTTTACATGATCATCTTCGGATGAAAAAAATTGTTACTCGTTGGGTGCCACATACGGTTACCGATTTCCAAAAAGCAGAGCGAGTAAGAATCGCTCGGGAAATATTGGAAATGTTAAATAATGATGGGCATCGCATTCTATCAAAAATAGTAATAGGTGATGAAACTTACATCCCATTTTACGATATTCCTACCCGCCAGGAGAGCCGCGTGTGGATCCACGAAGATGCACCAACACCAACAATGGCCAAAAGGCAAAGGGCTGTCAAGAAAGTTATGTACCCAGTTTTCTTCCGTAGTACCGGATTAGTAAAAGCAATGAAGCTGGAAAGTCAACGTAGAGTCACAGCAAACTGGTACACCACAAAATGTTTACCTGCAGTTCATGAGTCAGCCAACATTCGCGGGTTAATGTTGCATCACGACAATGCATCGTCACACAGTGCACAGTAGACAGTTGAATTTTTACTTGAAAATAAGGTAAAAGTCATTAAACATCCACCCTATGCGCCTGATTTGGCCATGAGTGATTTCTGGTTGTTCTTCAACCTAAAGAAACATTTACGTGGTCGACGTTTCACGACGGAGGATAAGATAGATGAAGCAATTCATCTATTTTTTGAGAGCATTCCAAGAGATGACTGGCTTCACGCTTTTACGTTGTGGAAACTTCGGTTACAAAAGTATATTGATGCAGGAGGAGATTATTTTGAACATAAATAAAATCATTTTCGTAAAAAGACTCGTAGTTTTCTTGTATCTCAAAATATATAGCGTGACCCTCGTATTTCCACTGTAGCACTGGAGGATCGTCGGACTGTTAATAATGAATCGTACAAATTCTCAAAAATGTTCGTGAAGAATATTCAAGAGGAAGGATCATCTTACACCACCGCTCGGGTGCATACTGCTGCTAGAACGATTGAGTATTTGAATAGCCAAAACATTGAAATAATAGGTCATGGCAGTATAGTCCGGACCTAGCAAGTGTACAACAATAATTAAACCAGGGAATAACAAATAACTGTGAGCTAGAATACAGTGAATACTCAATTTCGACTTCTTATGGACCTAGTTCAAAATTTGCAATGTAATTTGAATCCTTTTTTTCTGCCAATTAAATAATGCCATTGTTAAAAGACTTTTTCACTATCTAGCAATCCTACAATCAACTCCTTAGTCTCTTAATTCTTTATACCTTTAAATTATTTACGAATAAAAAATCTTTCTGACTTTTAGAACGTACTTGCGTGCACAATATTTATCTTATTATTCCTGTATAGTGAGTGAAGTACATGAACACAGGTTTACCTTGAAGGAATTCTGTGCACACATGTAAAGTAAGATACTTACACGTATTTATTTGTCCGAATTCTTGGAAATTCGCACGATTCGGCCATGGACACTGAATCGTCGGTCATTAGTAACAATCTAAATATTCCATTTTAAAGATTATTTCCTACGTTAATACTTGGAAGGTATGATGCTATGATCTCTATCTCGAGAAGAAATTGGGTTCGAATATGATACCTTGATATATTCTTGGATTTTTTCCCGGAAGTTGGTGACAATTAAACATTTTATTTTTAGTTTAATTGTAATATTAATTTAGTAATGTGAAGACAAGATTAATTTAATATTTGCCGCTGGGATTCTAACATAATCTCTACCAGGATTTTGACTTGAAGCGTCTGGGTTTCAATGATACCTTTTTCGACATTTTTAAGATTTCCAAATTTTACAATAATTTTTGTTACTGAAGTTCTTTCAGCCCTGTAATATGTCTATTGAATTTATATTTATTTCACCCCAAAAAAATCATGTCTATGCTATACCAACAATAGAAGAAGCCTTTTGGATTTATATTCTAAATAGTTTAAACTTTCACTTGAAAAATGCGTGCCATACCTTGATTGCTTTTTAATGTAATAAACTGATAATCAATCGAGTTAGAATCATTCATTTACTCTTTGTTGGACCTCATTTTAACAATTTTCCAAAGAGCAAACGATTACTCACTGAGAAGCAGTCAAAATTTTTGGATCAATTATACAGGGTGGCGCCCCACATTCGCGTCGGTTTACAATCTCTGGCCATATTATTTGAAACATGTAATAAAATCAACCCTTTTACCTGAAAATTCCCATCCTATTATAGTGATATTCTTTTGCTTTGAATCCGATCATTTATAGGGGGACTAGATTATTGTATCAATAAATAAAAATACCAGAGAAATGACATTTTGAAGAGTAAAGTACGTATATATAAATATTTCAGTTATCAACTTACATTTAGCGAGTTCACAGTTTAGAGAATGCATCGATATTTTTAAAAATATTTCGTCATAACCGTACTTGCAAAGGTAAAATTGTTATTCTATCCCTTTCTTAATAATTAATGATTTGGAATCTGAAAAAAAATGAAATATTTTGAGTTTTTTTGTAGAAAATGCCCGGGAAAGATTTAAAAGCGACGCCGTCTCAAGTGTTTTTTGAATTTTTAAAAAAGATAATAGTCACAGGGGACGAGGTCGGGACTGTAAAGTTCATTGACTATTACTGCTTTATGTACCCGGCACCTGTGTAGAAGCAGAGTTTTCTGAGCATAATTGTTGGGTCTTTTTTTGCGTATAACTGTTTCAAGTTCCTAATTGAGCTTTTGTAAACATTCCCCGTTATTGTAGTCCCTTTTAGCATATACTCAATCAAGAGAATACCCTCCGCGCTGTGGTCATCATTTTCCCGGGAAAAAATTGCGTCTTCGCCTTCTTGGGTGGCGAAGAGCTCTTATGAATCTATTGCATGGACGCTTGTTTCGTGGGAGGATCTCGTCCCGATTATAATTCTATAGAAGTCTTCTTCTTGGGATAAAGCAATCAAATTCTCCTCGGAAATTTGTCGTCTACACAAGTTTTTGTTCAGGACTGAGCAGCTTAGGAATCCGTCCTACCGACACTTTGCTCATTCTCAAATCGCAAAATCGTTTCTGATATTCCTATTTCTCTAGCAATAACTGAAACTTTTACTCGGCGATCAATCAACAGCAAATCTTCAACTTTGTTGATGATTTCTTCAGTTTCTGCTTCTAGAGGTCTTCCACACTTTAGGACATCATGAATGAATTTCCTGTTCTATTTGAATCGCTTGCACCAATACTTGACTTGGAAATAGGATGGGCTATTTTCTTCATACACTGCCACCATTCTCTCATGACAAATGTTAACCGATTGGAATCAAATTTGGAGATGGCACTATAAAATGTCATAGGAACTTGACATAAGAAAATTGTGGCGATAGCACATTGTTTTCATAGCTAGGTAGGTAACATAAAGAACTCTCCTCGTAAGTCAATAATAATAAAGCTAGCAGGATAAAAAAATATTTCCTGTTATGGCAATTATAGCAAATGCTCAAAGCGATCTCTTTTGGTTTCAATACAAATCCTTACTCGTCGTTTCATGTTATTAAATGCGTTGACGAGGTGTTGATGAGTTATCATTAGAGACGGGATTTTAGGACGTAAAAAACAGCTAAAAAGGCCCTATTTTAGGCCTTAAAAACTATGTATTTAGGACGAAAAACTGTGATTTAGGCATGTTAGGCAAATACTAAAAAAAAACGGTAAATACAAAAATCATTTTATTTAAAAAAAACATGAATAAGAAGACGATATTTAATGTAATTTGGGTTTACATTTCAGCCATAAAAAGAAATAAAACATACAAATTTTAACTAATAACAAAAATATGTAGATTCATTTGGGTTTTAAAAAATAAATAAATTAATTAATCGCCGTGTAAATGTCCTCAAATTTCGCGTTTGCGTAGCACACAGATGTTTTTCCAAGCTGTCTTTAGTAAAATTTGTTCTTCGGTCGGAAAACAGCAGTTTGTACGAAGAAAATGAACGTTCTACGTCACACGAGGTTGTAGGAAAAAAACTTAAATATGGACCAGTCAGCTGTGGTATGAGCGGTAGCTTCAACTGCTTCGCCACTGAGCAGCTCAGCAAACTCTTTAACCGTTTTGAAACCTGGATTTTTCGAAATCACTGGTTAAATTTTGACAAAATTTTTTTGCCAACTTTTCCCTTTTGGGCATTCTTAAAAGCTGCTTCGGCATTATTAATACTGAAAACAAAATCTGTAAGAGGAAGGCCGAATGTTTCTAATCTTTTGATGTTATCAATGAGAAATTTATAAGGCGTTTGATGTATAAAAGATCGTTTTTGACATTTTGATTGGAAAAGTTTTCTTGCGCTTGCTCAATACAGTTAGTGAATCTTTGTCAAACGGTATTACAACCTAAAACATAAAAGCGTTAAATAAAAACAATCTTATTTAAAATTTTGCTAAAAAAGTATTACTGATTTTATTGCTTCGAAATTATTAGCAAAAAAAAACTACGCCTCAAACCAAGTTCCCCAACGTGTTAAGGACAGGTTCGGGAGGCAAAGGGAGATCGGCAGTTTTTTCTTTATACACTGCCACACGCAGTGGAGCTTTTAAAAAGACTCTCTTAGTATTTGAAATTAAACCATTAACGTAAGCATATTTATTTCTTAGACATTCACACACCAAATTGAGTCCATGTGCAAAACATGTTAAATGATTAAGATTTTTATAAAAAATCTTCAAATTTATACTACATTTAAGCATATAAGGTGCATCATCCGTGACTAAAAGCTTGACTTTTTCGTACTTAATTCCATCTGTTGGCCACAAAATACCTAAAATACGAGAGTTGCCTTTAACTTAAATATCTAGCATTAAATTTACAATATTATTAAAGTAAGTTTTTTTCATAATATATCTTACCTAAAGCTTGGTTCACGAATCTTGCCATTGTATTGCAATTTGTTCTTTCAAGTTGCTTTGTAGCCAGTAAATATGGTTTTCCTGGTGTTTCAGAACAAAGCTTACCCACAATCATATTTGCCATTATACGACCATTAGAGTCAGTCGTCTATATCCAAATATCGTTACCAACTTCTTCGCGAATAGTATTAATAGTCTTAAAAAATTAATAAAAATATTATAGGTGTAAACAAAATCTTAATGACACTCAAGTATGAAAATACATTTTTAAATTATTATTTATTATAATTACCTCATTGTAACATTTTGTTACATATGTTTTTCTTAAGGTTTTCACGCTTGCCCCATTCTTGTTGCAGTATTTAGTGAGAAAATTTCGCAGTTTGAATAGTTTAATCTGTCCAGAGGATATTGCAGACATAAAAAGCGTCGCATAAATCTCGATTAAAAACGTCGATTTCTCTTGAATTTTTGGTGTCTATAACATTTGCTTCCTCAACGGTTTTCCCAAGATTTGCCTGATGTCCAGAAGCAGTAGCATGTTGCTCTAAATGATTTTTCTTTTTGCAAGTTAACTACAATAATATTTTTGAAACAAGTTTGGAAAGAAAAAAAAAAACGTCCTTTACCATTTTTCCGCACGCTTTACAAAACAACTCTACTGTTGCTTGGATTCAGCTGAAAGACAGTAGTGCCTCCAAATTGCCTTCAGCCATTTTTTAACTTTATCGCTATGTGATTCCCTTTGGGTTTTGGCATTGTGTAGATGGAAATACACAATACACTGAGTAGATAAACAAGCACAAACCGACAGAAAACTACCGAAAAATATTCGTTGCAAGCTACGATATAAATGAAAATTCAAAGTACGTCTTTCAATATATACTGATTCGCAATAGTCACCCCGCTATAGGAACACACACATATACGCTCCAGAGAAACATTAAGAGAATAAATAAAAATCTAAACTGCAATTTTATCCAAGAGGTCCATTGTATAAAACTATGAATGGGCATCGTGTATTCATTTAAACACGTTAACAGGGAGAAGAAATTTGCTTATATGATTTAAATTACAGGGCGTAAACAAGCCGATAGGGATTCCCGTAAAATAAAAACGTGGGGGCAGGTAAATGAACCCGAGAGCGATAAGCCGATAATTTAGGATATATCTTCAATAGGGTAGTAATATACATTTTACGGCAGGCAAATTAAACTTTGCCCCTCACACAATAGACGGAAAACCCATCGTTGTATTAGTTTTTAGCATTTTAGCTGTAAAAAATAAAATTTACATTAAAAAAGATGCAGCTGTGTAAAAACCATATTTTTTTAAAATTAAAAAAAAAAACGTTTAGACCAAATAATATGATTTTAGGACAAAATAGGCGAAAAACCACGATTTAGGCTGTTTAAAAATCCAAATAGGCAACTAGGCAAAATAAAAAAATAGCTAGATCGCTTTTTATTTGTCGAGAAACATAGATTTGTATTATTTTTAATTTGCCTTGAATCTAAACAAAGAGGCATTTGCCTAAAATCCGTCTCTAGTATCATGTTACAAACATTTTGAATTGCTTCGATAAGTGCTTGTATTATATGAATCTTTTGGGTGTGTATAATTCTTATAGCGTTTAAAGTAAAAGTTTGAATAATAAATTTGCATGTTGTATCCGAAAAGTAGAAACAGATGTAGAAACAAATATGTATAGTTTAAAATCATCTTTTTGTTTATTTTCCACAATAAATGCAATATAAAACAATCATTCTATTACACATTATAACATACTACTTTTATCGTTAGGGAAAACAACAAACAGCGAAAAAAAGAAAAAAAATAAATAAAACTAAGCCTACTATGTATGTACATAGAATTAACGCCTCGTCTATATAGGCATAATGATATTATGTATTATTAGATACACTCGAACTATGCTACGTGAGTAGAGGTTCCTACGGACTGTTTTTGCCTGCCTGCTGAGTGCCTAGTGTGTTCACGCTACACCGGCCTACAAACCCACATTCCCATAATTGTTATTGCTTTCAACGGTTTGCGCCTGTAGTCGCGGGGGAAGCTCTGTTCGAATCGCTTCTTCCGTCTCTCTCTTACGTTAGGCGATTACATAGCGATCTCGCCTCTTGATCGTATTCTCAAGCCTACACTTGCGGATTGAACGTTTGTTTTAAGTGTCAGACCACTTTCAGATTCGTTTAGCATACTTTTTTGTTACTTTTAGTTTTTTACGTAAGTTTTATCTACGCACAAAATAGAAGAAGCACTACTAAAGCACTATCAAAAAAACTTGTCTTTCTTAGATGAAAATAAAATAATTTTTTTGATTTTGGACAGAAGCTGTGTAAAAATTTATTTCGATACAACTACCGACAAATGTTATCCACAAAGCTCAGCAACACATAGGGCAGGATAACAATTTTTTTTAAAATGTCATTAATTTCTATAAATATACAGACTGTTCCATATAGTGTAATCGATAAAACTACATATGTAAGAGCGGGCCAAATTGCGCCATCCAACAGAATCGGAATCAGGCGCAAGGGCCCGCTTATTGTAAATAGCGTATATGTGAGTCACAGCAGATATGTGATTTTTCGAAATTAATACAAAAGAGTAAAAAAATAAAGCTAAACGCAATAATAATGTTTAGTAATTAGAGCGAATATATATATATTATTTGTACACGCTGAGGTGTTTTTTTTTTCATTATGATTTTTTAATTTGATTGAAAACGGTATGCGTTGTAAATGGGATGTAATAAGAAATAACTGAGAAACTGAACGCTTTTTTTATTCTGTTGTATTTAAATAATGTAACTGTAATAAAGATATAATAAATTAAAATTTTATCCTTCTTAATAATGCGGATAGGCTTTTTTAAAAAGTTGCACCATCAGATAAGTTTCCACATTTGCCTCGGTGAAGGATGTTCGCCCAGACGAAAAAAATGTTCTTATATTTCGAAAACGACCGTTCCACGTCTACCCAAGTAAGACAGGGGGTAATTAAAATAATCTTTAGACTTAGTCAAGGAATCTGCAGATGCCCCATCGCACATTTGTCTAAACTCGTGTAGTCCGGATTCTTTTTTAAAACACTATCGAACTTAGCTAAAACTCGTCCCCTTGTTTTCAAACGTTTATACTGTGTAACAATGTACTAACTTCGTCCACGACTTTCACTGATTCTACCAACGACAATCCCGAATTTTGCAAATTTTCTATCGCGTCTACTAACCCTTTGTAATTGTTGCTAATATTCTTTAGATGTGTTTCAACAGAAATATCGAGAAATCCCCTTCTGGCTCCATCCTAATAGCTCTTTGCTTCGGCAGGAACGAATTGCAAAATAACGGATTTGACTTCTTTAAAATGTTTTATTATAATAAAAGCGGCTTTTAACCACGTTCCCCAACGCGTAAGAATGGGCTGTGGTGGTTCTCGAATACCAGGGCATAACCTGTGGAATGCCCTAGTCCTCTTAGGACTTTTGAGAAACACTTTTTTTGTGTTTGCTATTAATGCATCCACCTCCGGGTAACACTCTCGAATAGTTTTTTGCCACAAGATTAAAGCATGGACTTTACACGTAACATGTAAAAGTCCTTCACACTTTTCTTTAAGGGAACGGCTACACTACACATTGTTGCTGCACCATCGCTCATGAACAACAACAGTTGACTGGGTTGACACTTGAAAATTTTTTTAACGTTTCGAGAACTACGGCCGTAATTGCTTTACTACTACACTGTTTTAATCTTTTGCTGGATAGAATTGCAAAATTTTGGGTTTAATAGGATCTAATACGCGCACTATTTTTCAAAATAGAAATTCTTTTTTGCAATCTGTCGTCTCATCAAGGGCATAGCCACAGCTGTTATCTTTTAATTCGGCTTTAATTCGATTTTCAATGTCCTCAAAGTATTCGTGGAATATCTCTCCGTACCCCTGTCCGAGATGGAGTATCCACTCGGTATTGTATGTACCCAGAATTTTCGAAATGCTTTTTTATCAAGTATACGAAGTGGTAGACCACATACCCTAAACGTTAAAAGCAATTTTAATTGAAATTGACGTTGTTGTGACACACCATTTCTTTTATTTCTGTGGTGTGCGCTATTTATATGTCTTTCACAATCACGTTTGCTCCAGGGAACAGTAGTTTCTTTTTACAAACTTTACAGAAAATTGTACTCCCTTGTAGTGTAAATCCACAAATTCACTAAGGAAATTTATTAACTTTCGTAGTTTTAAAGGCCGTTTATTTTAATAGTTACGTTAGACATAACACTAAAGCGAGCACACCGACGCTTGTTTTAGTATGCCACGAAGTGGTGCAAACGTAACATCTGCAGACTCGTCATTTGTTGATGAAAAAGAGCGCGTCATCCTTAAATGAATAAGCGCGCTGTTAGTTCGTAGCCGTCGATGAATGAAACTTTTTTTTTGTAGTGGCCCACTGTGAACAACGCCCTATTTTTCAACGAACACCCAAAACTGCAGGTGTATTTTGCGCGTCTTCACGACGTAATAGAGAGTGGTTTTGGTCCTCGTCCTAATAATTACATATTTAAATTACCTATGTTTCAACATTTTTGCGCCCGGCAGCCTTTGCGAACCCGGCGCGTGGCGCCGGCCCCTTACATATGTACAACATACATATGTAGTTTTAGATGTCCCTGATTAAACTACAACTATAATATAAAAAGTTACTAGGTATTTCAAAAGATACACTATTTACCTTAAAGGGTATGGCATAGGGAAAAAAGCAAACTAACAATATTTTTATATTTTCAGAGATTATATTTATTTAAATATAATTTTATCAAACCCTTTACACTTTTTTTAAAATAAATACTATAATAATATTTCAAACCATTTAAAGTATATAAAATAATAATAAAAATAATAAAAATTTAATAATATATTTTTTTTTAACGTATCTCTTGTAACACAGTCAAAAAAAATAAAAAAATACAACTACGAACAAAATACATCATATAAGACCCCACCGCTATATAAAACAAACCCCCGGATACTGTATATGGGTTTTTTTTTTTTTAAATTTCTAACTGTAGTGCGAATGATTTTGTCGTTTTGCTTTTCCAAATTTGGTAACAGATTTAAAAACTTATTAATATATTAGAGTAACCTAACTTGCGGCTCGCATAGGCTTGGTATTCGGTTTAAAATAAGAATACGAAAAATCATAAATAAACTAAAAAGGTTTAAGCAGCGGCAGTAGTGTGACCCTTGATACAAAATCAGTTAAAAGCGCGAGAGAGATTTTTTTTTTAGTACCGGTTGAAACGTTGCAGAGTTAGGAACGGTCAAAATTATTTTTTACGTGTCGCGTTTTGGGAAAAAATTACTGGTGTTTTTTTGTTTGTGTATTTTCCAAATACAATTATTTTTCGTTTCATATGGAACAAATTTAAAAAATTAAAAAACAATGGCGTGTTGATTTGCTACTAATGTCAAAGTATTGCACTTTTCCCCCATTTTTAAAAAATACGGTTTGGTTTTTTTCTTATATGCAATGTTGTTTGGGGCATTGGGTAAACTGATTGCCAGAGATGTCAATGGGATTAAGCATATGAGAAATGCAAGAAAATGAAAAACCTTATAAACTATTCCTCAAATTTATTAAATTTGTTTACCTTTGTAATTTTCCCTTTTCGTTTGGTGAAAAAGCCCTTTTAAAAAATTTTGGCGACAATCGTTCCAAAGTACCCTTACCCTCGCAAACACAATTTCAGAATCATTTGCCGCGAATGAAAGAGATGCTAAAAATGTGTGTAAACGTGATTGTGTTCCAAAAAATATGGATTACCGTGGATGAGACAACCGATATAAAGAAAAAACAGTATTGTGAATGTAATAGCTCGCGTTTTATCTAGCGAGAACACAGCATCTCGATATTTGTTAGCTTGCAAACGTGTTCAACAATGTACCGCTGAAAATATTCAGAAAGTGATAATGAACGCTTTGAAAAAATTTAAAATTGCCCAAGATCAAGTTGTGATGATTGTGACAGATAGTGCAGCAACGATGTTAAGTGTTGGGCGATCCTTAAAACAATATTTCCTAACTTAATACATATAACCTGCGTGCTGCATGCTTTGCATTTAGTTGGTGAAGTTGTTCGACAACATTACGGACACGTTGATCGGACGATTGGAAGTACTAAAGCAGTGTTTCGTAAATCTCCTAAAACGTTTAAAAGAATTTCGTAAATTTTGTCCAGGTATTCCAGAACCTCCTGAACCAATTTTAACGCGATGGGGTACTTGGCTAACAGCAGCTTCTTACTATTTGATCCATTTTCAACAAATTCAATCAGTTATAATGCGATTTAATCGGAATGAATCCAAGCAATTAGAGAAAGTCAAAGAGAATTTCTTTTAGAAAAATTCCGATTTTAATACTTTAGAGGCCGTTTATAATAAGTGTAAGAATAGTGAACTTTTAAGTGATTTTGAAAAACAGTTTCTACATGCAAATGTAACTTCCTTAGATGTGGAGAGATCGTTTTCTATGTATAGAATATTTTTCTTGTCGACGCACAAGGTTTAAAGAAGTAACTGTGGAAACATATGCAATATGCAAGTTTACAGTAGTTCACATCCTGATGCCTCTAATTTGTTGAATAATAGCAAGTAAGTTTATTTATGAATTTTTTCGTATTCTTATATTAACCCGTAATACCCGACGCCTACGCGAGTCCGCAAGTTTTGGTTACTCTAATAATATCTGAAGGAATTTATTTTTTAGTAAGACGGAAATGCGGCTGCACAAAATGTCCGTGCCCAGTATTATACTCGCGACTCGAAAGCCGATCTGTTGTGTATGCATCTACGCTGTCGTATACTATATCGTAGTTCTACGTTTGTTTTGAAAATGTTCCTACGTCGTGAAAACGACCAAAGTTGGACACAATAAGAGAATTTATTGCAGAAATGCCTGATTTAAAGTGTGATGGCGCTAAGATTCAATGTGTAGTGTGTAAAATAGATTAATGTGTTGGTCGAAAAGTGATTGTCTACGGTACGTAACAAAA